>ONZH01025950.1:0-35575 GCA_900303285.1 Rhinella marina
TTTAAAAAAAACAATCAATACACAGGTTTCAGAAGAATTATTTAAGTAATAATAATAATAATAATAATAATTATTATTATTATTATTATATTACTATTATTATTATAAATAATAACTTTGAACTTTTAAATAAAAATAAATACAAAAACTAAAGAAAATAAAAATTACGCCGTCCGTTGGCGACGTGCTGCCATCATTTCTTGCAGCTGTTGGTGGTCCAGCTGGAGGCTGCGTAGGAGGCGGGAGGCTGCATGGAGGTTGGCTCCAAATCGCCGTGAGGCGGCCTCCACCTCGAAGTCAGTGGGGATATCTGTAGGGGTGGAAACAGTAATATAATTAGTATAATTGAGTTAAATGGGTTGTCCTACGATAAATATTCTAAACTTTCAAGCCAGCAACCTGAGTCTGAATACTTTAGCAGTTGCATGTTATTAAATATTTTGTATATCTGCTAGAACTGACTCAGTTATTCAGTGAAATGTATCTTTATTGAGCCATTTTTTTTCTTATTTCTTTGAACTGCTCACTGAGAAGGCCGCACATGCTCAGTTTAAATCTTCAACTGCCTCCTGTCCTGAGCTGTGATAGGGAGAGATGGAACGAGTCCTGACATGCAGCAGAATAGACACTAGTCACACTACCCTTGAGTAACCAGCTTGATGTAGCAGAGTAATTGGGGCAGATCTCTGGATCTATGTGAGGTGCAGGGCTGTTTCTCGCTTTGTTAAAAAGAGATTGCCAATGTACTATAATATTATGTGATGTATGACACATTTCTGTTAAATATTTTTGGGGTAACACAAGTTTCTACTTCTTTCACTACCTTGATTTTCAAATTATTGTGATATGTATGCTTCACTAACCACTTGGAGAACATAATGTGTACACAGTCTAGTTATTAATTACATGTTGGGTGGCATGATCCTAGTGCTTGAAAATATTACACTTCTGTGAATTAGGGGTTTGTACTTACTAAACAACCATAATGGGTGGTCTTCCCAAGGGCCTTGGGAAAATTTAGCTTATATTTTGAAGACCACCCATTACACTTTTTATTTTACCTACTTTCTACCTCTTCAATTTGCCCGGGGGGTGTTGGAGGGGCAGGTGGGATCCTCACTGGCTGGGGCATAGGAGGGTTAGAGGGGCTCCTCTGTGGTGCAGCAGCTGTCAAAAATCATTAAATACTGGCATTACATTCAACTCAAATGAACAGTTGTAACTTCTGATGTTGATACATCTGAATAGTTTGGGGCTGGATCCCATTCCTAATCGCTAGTGCTCTTATATCACTGCTGCTGCACTCAGACATAGCCTGGATTAAAAATAAATTAAATATGTCACACTTACTAGCAGCAGAAGGTACTTCAGGGGCCGTCCGGGCACGACTCTGCTGGCGACGTTGGTGACGTCGTTGACGTTGCTCTGCAAAATAAATCCGTACACAATTGTTATGATGACCGTTTTAATACTAACACTGTATACTACTATGAAGATATTATGGGTGAGAGGAGGGCGATATGATGTGGAGTGGGCATTTCATGTGAAGGGAACATAGAATATCTGGGGTGCATATTTGATGGAGGGGGCATTTGTTTGGAGGGGTGGGGGGTTGAATGAATGAATGAATAAAAGATGTCTTTGTGTCACATTCTGCAGGTACAAACATAACAAATATAAATACAGCACATACAATTCACTAGTATACCATAGCTCCAGTCCCAACTGTTCCAGATTCGGCGGGACAGTCTGGATTTTAGCGGCTGTGTCCGGGAACGGGTGGCTATGTCCTGTGGTCAGCTGTCTTTGCATCCAGCTGAGACAGGTGACAGTAAGCAGGGAGCAGTCCCTTCACCTTCCCCGACGTCCAGTATAATGTCTCCTTGTGGCCCCCATACAGTATAATGTCTCCTTGTGGCTGTCCCCATACAGTATAATGTCTTCTCCTTGTGGCCCCAAGTGTTTTTTTCTTCTAAATGGGTATTTATCGCAATAAATTTCTTAATATCGTTATTGTGGGAATATTTTTTAAATCGCCCACTCCAGACACATTAGCAGCAGCATGAGCACATCTTTGAGCCTGTGTGTAGGAGGAAGAAGCTCTAACTATGAAGGGGCATATATCTAAGGGTACTTTCTTTCACACTAGTGCATTTGCCTGATACAAACGGAGAACGGCCAGCCCCTTTAACAATAATGGAGGACGGCACTGATCCGGCCACAACACCGGCAATTGGCAGGACAAATACAGCAGAACAGCCTGCCGGATCACAGCCACATATGTGAAAGTAGCCTAAGGCAAATTACTGTGAAGGGGCATGTATCTGAGAATACCTTCACTTGTTTGAGTGGAGTTAGAGGCGTGAAAGTAAATTGCTGCAGCACACCACGCACGCCCACGTTGTCCTTCTATACGTTTTTCATTATTGGCACTGGTACATATACAATACAGTAAACTAATTTTTTAACATGTTTTTACTTTTCAAATATTTTATTACTCACCCTGTCGTATCTCGTCCCGGATCTGATTAAGCCGCTCTGGGCACTTTAATTTTAAATCCGACCATTTTCTTTGTATCTGGTCCGGGGTCCGCACACTATGAAACCGATGGCGCAAGCCTCGGATCACCTGCTGGATTATTTTTCTTTTATCCCGATTGGGGTGTCGGTGTGTGCCATCATATTCCATGCTGTCAAACTTCCTCACCATGTATTTGAGCTCTTCAGAGCTGAAAGCACAGGAACGCGTGCTTGCCATCTTGAGTCTATGCCTCTGAGGACTGTACACCGCGGCCTAGCGTCGTGCATGCATTCGCGAGACTTGAATTTGTACGCAACAGCGTATAGAGTAAAAGAGTATAGTAGCATATAGTAGCAATAGCGTACGCTTTATCGGACAAGGTCCTGTCGCTCCTTGCACTGTCTCTGCCTGCTCCATGCATGCTGCCCCTGGTGTTCCCTATCCATTTCCGTGGTGTTTCAATCACTTTCAGAGGTTTTCAGGTGTTTAGGCAATCTTGCGTGCTCGTATCTCCCATTGACTTCAATAGGATTCGTTATTATGTACGAATATACAAATATTTAGAAAACTTTGTTCCGAGTACCGAGCACACGAATATTTTAGTATTCGCTCATCTCTTCTCATGATCTCATGTGTTTTGGATGTGTTTAGGACCAAGCAGTTTTTTTTTTTAACTGTTTAAACATGGCGCCTGCTCGCATGTGCAGTGGGCATCATGGCCAGCGGTTATCCAATGTTTCAAACAGCAGAGACCCATGGCTAATGACTGGAAATAATGCTGATCACTGTCATTAAAGCCTTTAGATGCCGTGATCAAGTGAAATCACGGCATCTAAATGGTGAAAAACGTGGAAGCTCGTGCTTCTGGGCTTCTTCCAGGCATCCTCTGCAGCCAATCAGGTTGCCGGTAATTGATTTTAATACACTGGGTCTCGCTGACCCAGGGCAAGAGACCCAGGGCATTAAAACTGAAATTCTTATTTTGGCCAGCAGGTGACAGGCCAGCATAAGAAATTAGCAATTCTGAAGAATTAATGGATGTAAAAGATCCATGATTGTTCAGAATTTTTTTTAATGGATTCTGTAGGCTCAAATATGAGCTTCAAAATCATTTAAAACAAAGTAACAAAAATAACTTAAAATATATGAATAATTAAAAAAATAAAAGCTTAAATCACCCCCCTTTATGTAGAAGAAAAATAAAAATACATAAATAACAAAAAATATAAACATCATGGGCATCAATGTGACCAGAAATGCCCATATTATTAAAATATAAAGATATTTTTCCAATAAGGCGAATGGCTTAACAGAAAAAAGGGTCAAAATGGCCAATTTTGCTATTTTTCATCACTTCTCTTACTCCAAAAAAATGAATAAAATGTGATTTAAAAAAAAACCCCTCACACTCCAAAATGATAAAAAAATGAGCCCCCAAACAGCTCAGTAGATATACCTAGAAAAAAGTTATGGGTGTTCGAATATGGTGATATTAAAACCAATTCCCAAACGTTAAATTAATTTTTACACTATTTACAAATAAAAACCTATACATATGTGGTATTGTTGTAATCCTACTGACCCAGAGAATGAAGGGCACAGGTTAGTTTTACCGCAAACAGAACGCCATGGGAACAAAACCCTTAAAAATGTGGAGAAATTGATTTTTTTTCCTAATTCCAGCCCATTTGAAATCTTTTTCTTGCTTCCCACTATAGTATATGCCATATTAAATCTGTTTACAATATGTTTGGTAGGCACACTTGACAAATGGTCATATGGAGATAGTAAATGACACACTAGTGGTATTTCATATACTGTATATATAAAAGTAGTATTTATTATTTAACCCCTTAACGCCGAATGACGGCTTATCCCGTCATGGGCAGGAGCCGCTTGCCGCCCCATGAAGGGATAAGCCGTCATGACATTAAACTGTCACCATGTCTGATGACATGGTGACAGCGCTGAGACCCCGGCTGTTAATTACAGCCAGGGGTCTCAGCTAACCAGCCCGGGACCAATGGGGGCGGTCCCGGGCCAGCGATCGCTGTGATTGGCTAGTCTGGTCAGACTAGCCAATCACAGCATACGCGTGTGCTGGTTGAAAGGATCTGATCCCCGCAGTCCGAGACTGCGGGGATCAGATCCTCATAAAATGTTTGCAGACCCCCCCCCCCGTCCCCCCCACCCCACACTTTCTCCTGCTGTTAAATTTTTAATACACACCCCCCTCCTCGATGTCAGGATGGCTGAGCGGTGAAGCAGAGTATCAGCGTACAGCTGACACTCTGCTTCAAACGGCCGACATCGCTGCTGGCAGCGATGTCGGGCGTTTAACCCCTTCCATGCCGCGGTCCGTAGGGACCACAGTATGGAAAGGGTTAACAGGGCTCCCTCCCTCTCCCATCGGGCGCTGCGGTGCTCTGGCAGCGCACCGATGGTGTGGGGAGGAGAGAGGGAGGGAGCTCCCTCCCATCGGGACGCTGCTCTGCTGTGGCAGCGTCCCGATGGTTGCCATGGCAACCGGGGACGCTCCCGATGGTTGCCATGGCAACCGGATGCTTCCGATGGTTACCATGGCAACCGGACGCTTTCGTCCGGCTTGCCATGGTAAAGCTTACTATGAATGAAAATACACTGCTGTACACTATACAGTGTACTGCAGTGTATTGTAAAACATCAGACCCACTGGATCTTCAAGAACCAAGTGGGTCTGAGTCAAAAAGTGTAAAAAAAAAAGTGTAAAAAAAATAAAAAAGTAAAAAAAAAATCCATTTTTCCCCATATAAGCACATGTTAATTGATTAAAAATGAAGAAAATAAAATACCTTAACATATTAGGTATCGCCACGTCCGTAAAAACCCGCTCTATAAAAATATCACATGACCCAACCCCTCAGGTGAACACCGTAAAAAAAATAAAATAAAAACAGGGTAAAAAAAAGCCATTTTTTTTACTTTACATCACAAAAAGTGTAATACAAAGTGATCAAAAAGGCGTATGCCCCTCAAACTAGCACCAATCTAACCGTCACCTCTTCCCACAAAAAATGAGCCCCTACCTGAGACAATTGCCCAAAAAATAAAAAAACTACAGCTCCCAGACAATGGAGACACTAAAACATGATTTTTTTGTTTCAAAAATGATATTATTGTGTAAAACTTAAATAAATAAAAAACACTATACATGTTGGGTATCGCCACGTCCGTAACAACATGCTCTACAAAAATATCACATTAGTTAACCCCTCAGGTGAACACAGTAATAAAACTAAAATAAAAACAGGGTCAAAAAAGCAATTTTTTGTCACTTTACATCACAAAAAGTGTAATACCAAGCGATCAAAAAGGCATATACCCCTCAAAATAGTACCAATCTAACCGTCACCTCTTCCCGCAAAAAATGAGGCCCTACCTGAGACAATTGCCCAAAAAATAAAAAAGCTACAGCTCTCAGACAATAGAGACACTAAAACACGATTTTGTTGTTTCAAAAATTATATTATTGTGTAAAACTTAAATAAATAAAAAACTATACATGTTAGGTATTGCCACGTCCGTAACAACCTGCTCTACAAAAATATCACATTAGTTAACCCCTCAGGTGAACACAGTAAAAAAAAAAAAAAACTGAGCCAGAACAGCCATTTTTGTTTACCTTGCCTAGCAAAAAGTATAATAAAAAATCATATGTACCCCAAAATAGTATCAATAACACTGTCACCGTATCCCTTAGTTTCCAAAATATGGGCACTTTTTGGTTGTTTGTACTGTAGGGGTGCATCGGGGGGGCTTCAAATGGGACATGGTGTCTAAAAACCAGTCCAGCAAAATTCGCCCTCCAAAAACCATCTGGCGCACCTTTCCTTCTGCGCTTGCCCATGCACCCATACAGTAGTTTACAATCACATGTGGGGTGTTTCTGTAAATCGCAGAATCAGGGTAATAGTTTTTGAGGGTTTTTTTGCTATTAACCCTTGATGTGTTACAGGAAAAAATTGATTAAAATGGAAAATCTGCAAAAAAAAGTGAAATTTTGAAATGTCATCTCCATTTTCCTTTAAATCTTGTGGAATACATAAAGGGTTAACAAAGTTTGTAAAATTAGTTTTGAAAACCTTGAGGGGTGTAGTTTCTAAAATGGGGTAATTTATGGTGGTTTCTATTATGTTAGCCCCACAAAGTGACTTCAGAACTGAACTGGTGCTTAAAAAAATGGTTTTGGAAAATTTCTTAAAAATTTTAAGAATTGCTTCTAAAATTCTAAGCCTTCTAACATCCCAAAAAAATAAAATTACATCTACAAAATGATGGCAACATAAAGTAGACATATGGGAAATGTAAAGTAATAACTATTTTGTGAGGAATCACTATCTGCCTTAATAGCAGAGAAATTCAAAGTTTGAAAATTACACATTTTTCCAAATTTTCTGTAAATTTAGGATTTTTTTATAAATAAAGGTGATTTATATTGACTCAAATTTACCACTGTCGTGGAGTACAATATGTCACGAAAAAACAATCTTGGAATCAGTCGAATCGGTGAAAGAATCCCAAAGTTATGAATTAATAAAGTGACACATGGCAGATTTAAAAAATGTGGCTTCGGCATTAAGTGTAAAAGTAGCTTCGGCCTTAAGGGGTTAATGGATCAGTTAAAAAAAATAGTAAACAGGTAGTTGCTGCAGTCCAAAAAATATGATGTCATACATGAAAAAATAAAAAATTTAAAATTGCTAAGAAATCCACTGGATAAAAAAGAATAAAAAATAGGTGAATTAATTAAATAAAAAGCATATGAAAATAGGTATTTCCATGGAGGATTTCATAAAGATCGATAATATCAAAATTAGCTGAGTTCCTGGATAACCTATGATAACTGGGGTTCATTCACCGGTTATTCAAACATAGTAGTTTTTTTTTTTTTCAAAAGCTACAAAGGTAAGTTTTGACGGGTCTTTATTGTGTTCTTCTTTGAAATGTTTAGAGACTGAATGTTGATTGTATCCTTTCTTGATGTTGGCGATGTGTTCAGCTATTCTTGTAGCTTTTGAAAAAATTAGGAGAAAATGTCCATGACCGAATCCAGAAGGATATTTGAATTCGATACAATGTTGCCCAATGGTCTCAATGCAGAAATGGAATTGTTCAGCGTCCTGTAAAAGTGGGGTCTGTGCCCTTCGGGGAAGGGACAACGAGGTCAGGCTGTACTACTAGCACCTCGTTCTCCCCTTCCTAGGAGGCCCCCTCCCCTCACTCTACACCAAATGAACCCCCACCTAAAAAGAAAAGGTAAAAAAGGAAAAGAAAAAGAAAACAGAAAAAAAAGGAAAACAGTGGGAGAGCAAAAGGCAAATATCCGAATACAACAAATAATGAAATAATGTATCGTAAGCCTAAAAGTCAATTATAAAGTTCCACTACACCAAGAAGCAATTAAGACCATGTAGAATAGCCACTACAATTCTTCAAAAACATATTTTTAACAAACATATTAAAAAAAGACTATTACCGTATTTTTCGCCCTGTAAGAAGCACCGGCCCATAAGACGCACCTAGGTTTTATAGAAGGACAATAAGAAAAAAGTATTTTTCATCAGACCTCAGCTCAAAGCCCCAATCAGACCCCCAATGTTAATAAGACCCCAATAAGATCTCAGATCAGACCTCAGATTAGACCCCAATAAGAATACCACCAATCAGATCTCAGATAAAAGCCCCATGCCTCCAATATCAGCCCCCAGTGCCTCCAATATCAGCCCCCAGTGCCTCCAATTTCAGCCCCCAGTGCCTCCAATTTCAGCCCCCAGTGCCTCTTATGTCAGCCCCCAGTGCCTCTAATGTCAGCCCTCAGTGCCTCCTTTGTCAGCCCCCATGCCTCATTTGTCAGCCCCCATGCCTCCTGTGTTAGCCCCCATGCCTCCTTTGTCAGCCAGCAGCTGCAGAACACATAAAATAAAAAAAACACTTACCTCCTCTGCTCCTGGACACCGCCGCTCCTCACTGCCCACACTCTGCTTCCTCCTGCTGTCAGCTGTGCTGTGAACAGGCGCGCAAAGCGAGCAGCCCTGCACAGCACAGCCGACAGCCAAACGGAGGACCAGGAAACGGTGAGTAAAGAGTCTTCACCACTTCCTTGTCCTCCGGTGCTAATGAGCGCTTCCTTAATGGAAACGCTCATTAGCATTCGCCCCATAAGAAGCATAGACATTTTTCCTCCACTTTTGGGGGTAAAAAATGCGTCTTATAGGGCGAAAAATACGGTAATCCACAGACGCAGCACCAATAATGACATATAGGAGGATCCATAACTTACTATTATTACAGATAAAAGAACCACATAGCAATCGCCAAATCCCCACCAGTCACAATAAGGATGAGGGAGACAATTACGTTCATAGCCACTGCCGTTATAAATGGTAGCATAGTACACATTTTATATTTCATCCTTATTTCATTTTAATTCTACAGTAAACATAATTGCATATTAATTAATAATTGAAAGACCTGTTTGTCAATGAAGAGATACTCATTGGACATCAGTCATATCCTTTGATAAATTATTACTAATATCCCAGTCCAGATGTCAATTCTATATCCATGCCAGATCTTGATCCACTCCCAGAATTACCACTACTATCACTCCTCCCTAAAGAGAGGGATATTTAAACAAGCCAGATTAACCCTTATGTAACCACTGAGAGAGGAGCAGATGTTAAAGCTCTGAAACGCATCTGGTACAAGGCTAAACAGATAGGAAGATCTGGCATTATAACATTCAGGAAGATATATACACTCACCGGCCACTTTATTAGGTACACCTGTCCAACTGCTCGTTAACACTTAATTTCTAATCAGCCAATCACATGGCGGCAACTCAGTGCATTTAGGCATGTAGACATGGTCAAGACAATCTCCTGCGGTTCAAACCGAGCATCAGTATGGGGAAGAAAGGTGATTTGAGTGCCTTTGAACGTGGCATGGTTGTTGGTGCCAGAAGGGCTGGTCTGAGTATTTCAGAAACTGCTGATCTACTGGGATTTTCACGCACAACCATCTCTAGGGTTTACAGAGAATGGTCCGAAAAAGAAAAAACATCCAGTGAGCGGCAGTTCTGTGGGCGGAAATGCCTTGTTGATGCCAGAGGTCAGAGGAGAATGGGCAGACTGGTTCGAGCTGATAGAAAGGCAACAGTGACTCAAATTGCCACCCGTTACAACCAAGGTAGGCAGAAGAGCATCTCTGAACGCACAGTACGTCGAACTTTGAGGCAGATGGGCTACAGCAGCAGAAGACCACACCGGGTGCCACTCCTTTCAGCTAAGAACAGGAAACTGAGGCTACAATTTGCACAAGCTCATCGAAATTGGACAGTAGAAGATTGGAAAAACGTTGCCTGGTCTGATGAGTCTCGATTTCTGCTGCAACATTCGGATGGTAGGGTCAGAATTTGGCGTCAACAACATGAAAGCATGGATCCATCCTGCCTTGTATCAACGGTTCAAGCTGGTGGTGGTGGTGTCATGGTGTGGGGAATATTTTCTTGGCACTCTTTGGGCCCCTTGGTACCAATTGAGCATCGTTGCAACGCCACAGCCTACCTGAGTATTGTTGCTGACCATGTCCATCCCTTTATGACCACAATGTACCCAACATCTGATGGCTACTTTCAGCAGGATAATGCGCCATGTCATAAAGCTGGAATCATCTCAGACTGGTTTCTTGAACATGACAATGAGTTCACTGTACTCAAATGGCCTCCACAGTCACCAGATCTCAATCCAATAGAGCATCTTTGGGATGTGGTGGAACGGGAGATTCGCATCATGGATGTGCAGCCGACAAATCTGCGGCAACTGTGTGATGCCATCATGTCAATATGGACCAAAATCTCTGAGGAATGCTTCCAGCACCTTGTTGAATCTATGCCACGAAGAATTGAGGCAGTTCTGAAGGCAAAAGGGGGTCCAACCCGTTACTAGCATGGTGTACCTAATAAAGTGGCCGGTGAGTGTATAAATATACCTAAAAATATTTTTATTTTCCTCTATTGCCTGGACTATAAAATTCTTGAAGAGCTCATTTTTCACAAAGACTTGTAGCGTCTTTCCAGTCTAAGTACGCTATACCGCTCCCCCAGTGAAGAACTGACAGAAGCACAAACAGGACTAACAAGCAGAGAACAAGCGGCACACGTGGCCTATCTTGCGACCATGTGGGACACCAGGTGGGACGCCGAGATTGTAGGATATTTGGCGTGCTCAAACAGCGGCGCACACCTAAAGGACTACAGCTCAGCACGGCAGCTGAACGCTATCCCAGGAGTAGTAACATACCAATACATCAAATGGGTATAATAAGTACATTTATATATGGACAATACTGAATGAAAAAAGACTATTAATACAGGACTCATTCTGGGACGACTTCATGGATGAATTATAATTATTATGTCAAAACTACTATGTTTGAATAACCTTTGAATGAACCCCAATTATCAGAGGTTATCCAGGAACTCAGCAAATATTTAATATTATCGATCTTTATGAAATCCTCCATGGAAATACCTATTTTTATATGCTTTTTATTTAATTAATTCATCTATTTTTTATTCTTTTTTATCCATTGGATATCTCTGCAATTTTAAATTTTTTATTTTTTCATGTATGAAATCATATTTTTTATTTTGTGGACTGCAGCAACTACCTTTTTACTATTTTTTAACTGATCCATTAAATATTAAATACTACTTTTATATATTATATATATAAAATACTACTAGTGTGTCATTTACTATCTCCATATGACCCTTTGACAAGCGTGCCTACCAAACATATTGTAAACAGATTTATTCTCATTATTGGTTGTGGGTGCGGCATCAGGTCAAGCGCACCTTAATCCATTAAGGCAGGGAAGGTGAGCCACTGTAAGTCTGTTACCAACCCCTCCTTATATGCAATATTAAACTGTGGCATTAGAACGTCCCACAAAAATAAGCCCTCATACAGCTATGTGAACAGAAAAATAAAAGATATGGTTCAAGGAAGATAGGGAAGAAAAATGAAAACACAAAAAAGAAAAGAAAAAAACTTTGGTATTTTAAGGGTTAAATCCACTAGTTGAACTTAAAGTGGTTGTCTGAATTCTGTCTGAAACCAGACAACACATGGTATGTGTCTTCAATAAAAAATAGATCATCATTTAACTAGCAGATTTCACTACACCACTCTGGTTTTTCTTACCTGGCTACAGTGATGATTTCATGGCAAAAATGCATGACAGCTGAAGCCAATTATTGGCTTTGTAGGTGCACCAGTGAGGTAAGTGATTGGTTGCAATGGTCATGTGTTATCACTGCTGCAGGTGGGTAAACGGACCGTGGCCAGGAGAACCAGAGCAGTGAGATTTTTATTTATTTTACGCACTTACTGTATATAGCGCTGACATATTCTGCAGCACGTTACAGACATTAGCATCAAGCTGTCACCAATGGGGCTTGCAATCTAAGTTCCCTATCAGTATGTCTTTGGAGTGTGGGAGGAAACCAGAGTACCCAGAAGAAACCCACACAAACAGAATACAAACTCCATGCAGATTGTCCTTGGTCAGAATTGAACTCAGGACCCCAGCACTGCAAGGTAACAGTGCTAACCACTGAGCCACTGTGCGAGGATATTTTCAGGTAAATGATGTATTCTTTAGTGCAGGCACATCCCTTTTATGACAGTGGCAAATAGAGCATAAAACTATGTTTTTTATGACAGTTTTCTGGTGTATGGGGTTTCAATAATAACCAGAGATGAGCAAATCGAATCGGACGAAGTAGAATTCGATCCAAATTTCAGGAATTATTCGATTCGCACCAATTTAGAATTTCCCGACGATTCGTGGTGACGGATTGTTTTTTTTTTTTTTTTCCACTAAAATGGCAGCTGCACGTGTTTGGACATGGAGAAAGGAACATGAGGGAGGGAGGGATCACCCACAATGCCATGCATGCAGCCAATCAGCAGCCAGCCAGACCTGTGATGTCACAGCCCTATAAATACCGTCAGCCATTTTGGATTCTGTCATTCTACAGAGAACTCAGTGCAGGGAGAGACGTTTGCAAGCGCTCGGGAAAGTGATAGAAAACCTCATCAAAAGTACAAATTGCTGAATAGAAGTGTAGGAAAGGATAGGGAGTAAAGTATTGAAGCAGAACAGGCTTCTATTGGGTTGTTTAGGGACAATACAGTGAACTTAGTGAAGGGAGAGATGTTTGCAGGCGCTAGGCAAAGTGTTACAAAACCTCATCAAAAGTACAAATTGCTGAATAGAAGTGTAGGGAAAGGATAGGGAGGGAAGTATTGAAGCCGAACAGGCTTCTATTGGAGTGTTTAGAGACAGTGTGAGATATGGAAAGAAGTGCAACCACAGGGTAATAGGAAAAATGGTATTACACCTTGGTTTCAGTGACTGGGATTCAAAATTGCCATGCTCATGTCAGGTTCATGCTCAGGTTGCCTCTGTAAGTCTGGTTATTGGGGTTTTGTAAACCCTTGTGCACTGTAGTTACATTTAGTAAGCACTTTTTTGCTGTTTTAGTGTCGGGGTTTATTAGCTGTGGTGAAGTGGGAAAATTACAGCCCTTTTTAGTGTGTATTATTGTTAAAAAAGTTTTAGTAGGTGTATAGCGCCAAAGTTCTATATTTTAAAAGCTACTGGCATTAGAGATGAGCGAGCATGCTCGTCCGAGCTTGGTGCTCGTTCGAGTATTACGGTACTCGTAAGTGCTCGCTGCTCGGACGAGTATCTCGCCATGCTCGAGAAATGGCAACTTCCGCATTGTGCATTTTTGGCGCCTATAAACTCAGCCAATTACTAGCCAGGAGACTCTGCGGTACACCCAGCATCACGTGGGGCCCTTACATGTCGATAGCAGAGGTTGGCTGGCCTGATCAGGTGACCCTGGAATATACTAGTGACTGACCGCGGTGTTCGGCTCAGACGCTGTCTGGATGTCGTTAGGGATAGAGCTGCTGCGTTTCAGGGAGAGTGTTAGGGCCTGCATTTAGTTCTTTGTTAGGCAGGTGTGATCTCACAAGAACCCAACAGCCCTTCTAAGGGCTACAAGACATTTTTTTTGTCTCCTGGCTTGGCTGGCTGGCACTAGTAGTGCAGCTATCGCCATATATAACCCTTTTTTATTGTTATATCTCAGTGATACAAATCCATTTCATACAGCAGTGTGGAACCATTCTGAGTGTCACAGTTCAGCTGTCCACTCACTACAATCCGTATTTTCTGTCCAGGTGACACATTCTGTACGTCACTTAATTAAACAAGGTCTTTTGCTCTCACTTATACAGCTAGATCACAAAAATCTCTGTGCGACATTTGTCTGGGTTGCAGTAAAAATAGCCATCGTCAGCAGGGGCTGAGTTAGCTCTCTGATAGTTTCTGCATGTCACGTTAAAAAAAAAAAAAAAAAAAATATAAAAAATATATAAAAAAATTAGTTTTTTTGTTGTTTTATCTCAGTGATACAAATCCATTTCACACAGCTGCGTGGAACCATTCTGTGTGTCACAGTTCAGCTGTCCACTGACTACAATCCGTATTTTCTGTCCAGGTGACACATTCTGTACGTCACTTAATTAAACAAGGTCTTTTGCTCTCACTTATACAGCTAGATTACAAAAATCTCTGTGCGACATTTGTCTGGGTTGCAGTCAAAATAGCCACCCTCAGCAGGGGCTGAGTTTGCTATCTGATAGTTTCTGCACGTCACGTTAAAAAAATATATATAAAAAAAAATATTTAAAAAAATAGTTTTTTTTTTGTTTTATCTCAGTGATACAAATACATTTGGGCTCACGGATAATACAAATAAATAAAGGTATGCTCCGCTATTTGTATATAAATCACAGAGAATTAGAGCGGTGCTAAAATGAAAACAAAAAAGACTTTAATAAGTATAATCGTATTAAAAGGGGGTAATCTCAAAATGGACAAATAATTAAATGCGATACCGACCAGCAAACTGTCATGTATACCTCAATAGTGTGTTTAGCACCCCACTATGGGCCCCAAACTATAGCTGACAGAAAATGTGGCTGGAAAAGAAGGTATCGCACAATGAACGCATTGGCCCGATCAAGAATCTGTGCTTCTCAATAAGCCACAGAGATCGGGACAAGCATTAAAACTGAGGCAAGGCTGGGGTGGAGGGATACTCAGGTATTAGAAGGATGGAGTGCACAGGCGCGCCATTGTGCACCTCCATACAATTACCATAAAGAAAACCAGGAGTTCCTACATCAATCACCAGCTCCTACACTAGCCTCAGGGGAGCCGAAAGTGCAACTAATACATGTTAAGCCCTGCCTGACATTATGGTGTGCGTACTAAGGCTCGACGCGTTTCGTAGACCTCAT
This sequence comes from Rhinella marina, assembly GCA_900303285.1. Lineage (NCBI taxonomy): Eukaryota > Metazoa > Chordata > Amphibia > Anura > Bufonidae > Rhinella > Rhinella marina. The sequence continues at coordinate 14,944 of ONZH01025950.1, forward strand.
CAGGAGCCAGTATAATGCAACATGTCATATAACAACATTTAAGAGCAGGACGCTGCACACGCTATGTTGCACGTGTCAGCAGCGTTATTGGCACTAGGACGGCCGCGAGGCGCCGGCCGTAAGCGCATCTATTTGTGTAATTCAAAAACCCCGCCTCACGAAGGAAGAACCAGTGGGGCCGAGGCGCCGGGTAAACGGGCGTGCCGCAGGCCACGCCCCCCGCGCGTCACTCGTTCTCAGCAAGGAGCGCTATGGTCCTCTCTCGAACGGCTATACATTGTCACCAACTGAGGGGAATAATTAACGGCGGATACATATAGGTCATAGCAGGAAGGTAAATAGAAAGAGCAGTGAGATGCAACGACAGTTGATTATATATATGCCCATATTCCAAATGTTAATGGTAAACAGCAACTTTGCTACATTGAATTGATATAATGGCATTTAATCAAAGCCAATACATGCATAGTTTATAAGGTCACACACCAGATATATGCATAGTGTCTCTTAAGTAGGTACACGCATAGTTGGTGAGAACCCATACCACGTCCATACATAATATTAAATAAGGTGGAATGTTAAAGAAAACATACATATGAAATGTGATTGTTTAATCCATGAGGTCGCACAGTGCCCAGACGGAAAGTCCATTGGGCTTCCTTCTGAAGAAGCCATTTGTCCAGGTCACCACCCCGACTCAAAGGCTTAATGACTTCAATACCCTGAAACTTAATATGACCTTCCGCACCATCATGTTGTTCCATGACATGACGTGCAATGGATGTATCTGCCCCATTGCGTATGTCATTGAGGTGCTCACCAATCCGTCTGCGGAATTCACGTAGGGTTTTGCCCACATATTGGGCCCCACAATCACAGGTTGCCAAATAGACCAAACCAGTGGACTTACAGTTGATAAATGTCCTAATGGTGTATTGGCGAGATGTGTGAGTGCTTCTAAAAGTATTGCCTGTCATGATAGAACCACAGGCAATACATTTCCCACAGCGGAAGGTGCCTTTCAGGGGATGACTTAGCCAATGAGATATTGGGACGGACGGAGCATAGAGACTGTGGACCAGTCGATCACGAATGTTCCTGCCTCTACGAAAAGTGATGGCGGGGTAATTCCCCACCAAATGCCCCACATCCGGATCTGCTTGTAATATCCCCCAGTATGTGGACAGGATCTCCCTAACTGGACCAGATGCATCATCAAAATTAGCGATGATGCGGACAGTATCGTAGTCCTGTGATCTCCCTTTGGGGGTAAGCAGTGATCTCCTATCAGCCCCCAGCGCATGCTGGTATGATTGCTTTAGGACAGAAGGGGGGTATCCACGTTGCTGGAACCGTGTTCTAAGGTCACCAGCCGCACGGCGAAAGTCCCCAAGGTCACTGCAGTTGCGTCGTGCCCTGAGGTACTGACCCCTGGGTATCCCACGTCTGAGGGATGTTGGGTGATGACTACGCCAACCCAGGAGACTGTTGGTGGCTGTCTTCTTACGGAACAGCCGGGTGCCAATGCTACCATCAGTATTCTTATAAATCGTGAGGTCTAGGAAGTTGATCCTAGTAGGATGAATTTCATATGTAAAAAATAAACCCCAGTCATTCTTGTTAAGGACATTAACAAAATTGGAGAATGATTCTGGGCTGCCCTTCCAAAAGATGAGAATATCATCGATATATCTAAGCCAATATAATATCGATGATGACCAGTCTATCATGCCCTCACCAAAGACCACCTCCCTTTCCCATCCGCCTAGATATAAATTGGCGTACGTGGGGGCACACGGGATCCCCATGGCCACACCCCGTTTTTGATGGTACATTTTTTTATTAAATAGGAAGGTATTGTGCTCCAAAATAAATCTTAATAGTTGGAGCACAAAATCATTATGTGGCCAGAGGTGAATACCTCGTTCCTGTAAAAATGAGGCCACCGTCTCGCAACCCTTTATATGTGGAATGGAACTATAAAGGGCCTCAACGTCCAAACTAGCAAGGATAACATCATGCTCAACATGGAGGCCATCCATTTTTTCGAGGACCTCCATGGAGTCCCTTGTATAGGACGGAAGAGAGGTGACAAATGGCCTCAGGGTGTGATCCACATATCTACTGATATTCTGGGTTAGGCTGTCATTGCCAGATACAATGGGCTGCCCTTTCAAGGGATCAACACCCTTATGGATCTTGGGCAGTCCATAAAAACAGGATAACTGAGGGTATTTGGGCATCAGGAATTCAAACTCCGATTTATTGATGAGTCTCTTATCCAAAGCATTTTTCAAAATCCCCTTTAGTTCGTACATGTGTGTAGAGGTCAGGCTAACAGGAATCACGTCATAACATTCGTGATCCTTGAGGATTCGCAGACACATGGACTCATATTGGGTCTGATCCATGATAACAATATTGCCCCCCTTATCGGAGGGGTCTTAAATAAGGGCCTTTCCTTTGTCCCAATCAGCAAGTTTGATATTTTTTCTTGGGTCAAGGACCTCCACTTGTTTGTGAGAAAATTAAAGTGGAGGAAGTTTTATGTTACCCATGATAGGGCGCAATGCGCTGAGTTGGGGATTGATGAAAGTGACCTACCAGATGTTCAACTGCTGGCGGGATTATGGGAAGAGAGCAACAGATCCCCAGGTGAAGGTCCCTTTACTAACTTTAGACCCCAGTCCACCAAAAATCCACCTATTGGGGAGAATACACCAATGGATGTATTTTTAAAAGTGGTGGTGGACCAACTGAAGTATCTAGAGGGGTTCAGGTCCGGTGCCAGTAATTTAACCCATAAGGAGCTGCAGGCCCTTCTAACTTTGGAATCTGACCAATCTATCATCATTAAGCCCTCCGATAAGGGGGGCAATATAGTTATCATGGATCAGACCCAATATGAGTCCATGTGTCTGCGAATCCTCAAGGATCAGGAATGTTATTACGTGATATCACTTAATCAACTGTCTCTCCCGGTGCGACCACCGTTACGAAGATTACACTCTTCATATGATTAGATACAACACTTTATGGGTTAACAGTCGACTGCATGGTAACCCTATACCGTACTGCCTTTTCCCTGCTATTCCTTGCCTTATCCCCTCCCCCACCCCCACCCCCCCTACTACCTCATCCCTACTTAAATTTTGTTAAGATGTGTGCAATGGTTAGAGGCCTAAAGGTATTGGTGTTCATGATTGGTAAAATTGATCTAATTATTTTGGATGTCTTCACGTTCATAAGAACATATGCAACTTTTCTGATGTACCTGTTACAACTATGTTTTCTATTGGAATTATTTATTGAGATGCTGTAATATCTTGAAAAATTAATAAAATTTTATTTAAAAAAAAAAAAAAAAAAAAAAAGAAATTTAGAAACTCCGTGGACGGGCGTGAATGTGACATCAGAGACTTCTTTAATTGTAGAAGTAAAGGCATAGTGTATATAGCCTCCTGTCCCTGTCCTAAACTGTATGTAGGTAAGACAGTGCAAGAGTTGAGGAGAAGGATATCAGGTCATATCAGCTCCATAAATACGAAAAAAGATACAACTCTATATAGACATATTACCTACACACATCATGGGGATATCAATGTCCTGAAATTCTGGGGAATAGCAAACATGAAACTGGGTCCTAGAGGTGGCAATTTGGACAAAAAGCTTCTACAAGAAGAAGCAAGATGGATACAGAGATTAAAATCAATGAGTCCAAAAGGTCATAATGAAGGCTTTTCATATTCGGCCTTCATTTAGCTCCATTTCAGAGTAAAATAAGTTTATACAGATTTATACTTTAGAAGTTTTTTGAGTCAAGAGAAGAATTATTGGAGAAAGGGGTCCGAAAACCCTATCTAAGTGTGTCATTAATATTAATATCAATGAAAGGAATAAAATAAATAAAAATCTGGTATTTCCTATGTCGAACTCATGATACCTTCATGCATAGTATAATACAATAATATATACATGGAGAGGGAAATAATTGCAGTATAAATATATTTAGTACAAGAATAAAAAATAATAATTAAATTCTGCGAAAAGTTCCCCTCTATGTGTATATAAGTTTATAACCTCAAAGAAAGATGAAAAGAAAAAATGAAGAAAGGACAATACAGTGTACATATTAACTAGAATAAGAAAAATAATTCCAAAAGTCCTATTTTTTGGAGGAAAAATATATAGTTACCATACCAACACATGTATGTTTGATGAAATGGTAAATAAAGAATTACTGACATATAAGGGATGGAAAACCTGTTTTCGAAGGTAAAGGTAGTTCCTCAAGGGGTTAAAATAACATCACTAAAGGGTTAATTTATCACAGAATGACAGGGAAAATGCTAAGTACCTTTCATTGGTGGTATGACCTGTCAATCACGTCTCTCAGGATGTGAGAGGCCTGTGATTAATAGACACATGTATAAATAGGGTGGAGGGTGGCCCCGCGCGTCATATACCTCTCTCCTGACGAAGCCGCAACAGCGGTGAAACATGTTGGGATAGGTTGTAGTGGCGTTTAGTTTTAGGCAGCCAGCCATTCCACTAACGTGGAAATAGCTTAGAGATAAGGGATATGCAGATTCAGTATCTATAGCCCAGTCTAACTGTTAACAGGGGAGCGCAAGTTTTGCTGATCAGAGTGTATCCTACCTGACAGCAGACCGAAGCGCAGCAAGAACTCGCGCGCTTGCCCGTCCGGTCTGAGCGGCGGGGTAGGAGAGCCGCACGTGAGCAGTCAGCCCATGCGGCTGATAGTGATACACGGAGGGTACAGGGATCCTGCCGGGGATCAGTGTATATGTAACACTATATGCAGCAATTAAGTGTTACATAACCCAACAATGTAACAAAGTACTACTTCTTACTAATAATGGCTCTGACTGACTCCTGATCAATATCATGAACCTGATAAAAATAATACCAATATAAAGTGGAAAAAAATGACTAGCTGATAGTTTTAACTCTTTTTCCTCCCCTCTTATAATTTAATAAATAATAAAAGTTAGGTTTTATCTATTATACACTGGGGGTCCCTAAAAGGGTTTTTGTTAATCCAGTGGATTAATTGGTACATAAGGTCATTCTAACTACATCCGGCTGTTGTCACCACCACACACGCTAGCCCAGGGGGCACTCCTCTGGCTCTTCCAGCTCAACCTCCTTCCCCCCAGCCTGCCCCCCCCCACCTACAGGCCCTCTCTCCAAAAAAATTATGTCTTTTTCCTATCTTTCTCTCTCTCCAAACTATTTTTCCGGATAGCTGCCATATACGGTATTAAACTGAGTAGTATACATAGAACACATACCACACTTGATCTATACCAGGGGTGCACAACCTGCGGCCTGGGGGCCACATGCGGCCCTTGATACCATTCTGTGTGGCCCCATCCATCTGGTAACAGACATGTATGTCCATGTTTTGTGGCTGCTCACATGCATTTTTCATGTATTTCTCCCATTAGATGGGACTCCTGGAACTGTAACTAGACATTAATGGTATACACTGTGTGTTCAATCTGCCATAAATACAGTATTTCAGTTGGTAATACCCCTTTAAATTTTATTTTCGGCCCTTGACGTTGGTTCCGTCGGACAATGTGACCCCCACCCAGAAAACGTTGTGCACCCCTGATCTATACTGAACGTCACTTTTAAAAATACGTAATTTTCCTCTCTTTCTCTCATTTGTCTGGGTTGCAATTAAGCAGACCACCTCTGCCTAATCTAATAGTTTCCATGTAATTGCTCCATACTGCACGTCTTTTTCCTCTCTTTCTCTCTCTCCAAACTATTTTTCCGGATAGGTGCCGTATACGGTATTAAACTCAGAAGAAGACATACCGTACCGGTTGATGCTAGAATTTTTCCAAATCCATCTGGCTGTTGTCACCACCACACACGCTAGACCAGGGGGCACTCCTCTGGCTCTTCCAGCTCAACCTCCTTCCCCCCAGCCTGCCCCCCACCTACAGGCCCTCTCTCCAAACAATTTACCCAGATAGGGGACGTATTAGATATTGTACTGATGTTTTTTTTTGTTCTTCTTTTAATTGCCTCCTGACTTGTGATAGGCAGAACATGGACACGTCCCCTTAGCTGCAGTAGGAAAGACACTCCCCTGGCCAGAGCAAGATCTTTTTCCTTTTCCGTGGTCGATAAATCCATGAAATATAGGGTCCCAAGATAGGGGACGTATACGGTATTAAACTGAGAAGAATCGATACCGTACCGGTTGATGCTACAGTTTTTCCAAATCCATCCGGCTGTTGTCACCACCACACACGCTAGCCCAGGGGGCACTCCTCTGGCTCTTCCAGCTAAACCTCCTTCCCCCCAGCCTGCCCCCCACCTACAGGCCCTCTCTCCAAACAATTTACCCGGATAGGGGACGCATTAGATATTGTACTGATGTTTTTTTTTGTTCTTCTTTTAATTGCCTCCTGACCTGTGATAGGCAGAGCATGGACACGTTCCCTTAGCTGCAGTAGGAAAGACACTCCCCTGGCCAGAGCAAGCTCTTTTTCCTTTTCCGTGGTCGAAAAATCCATGAAATATAGGGTCCCAAGATAGGGGACGTATACAGTATTAAACTGAGAAGAATCGATACCACACATGCCCCACTAGGAGAATTTGGGGTAATGGTGGGATTAGGCAGCCTCAGAGGCATCCATGCATGCTGCCCCTGCTGTTTCCTGTCCATTTCAATGGTGTTTCCATCATTTTCTGAGGTTTCCAGGTTTTCACCCAGCCTTCCCTAGGCAGAGCCTTGGTCCCCTGCAAAAATGCTCGAGTCTCCCATTGACTTCAATGGGGTTCGTTATTCGAAATGAGCACCCGAGCATCGGGAAAAGTTCGACTCGAAAGCACCCGAGCATTTTAGTGCTCGCTCATCTCTAGATGTCATGTATGCTTAAAAATAAAAATGACTCATAATCACTTGATATGTCTATAGGAAAAGAGGAACTTGCAGACACTTAGAATTTCCCAGATAAATGAAGTAGTGTGTATGTGTACTCATTAGCATTGGATGGCCTCCATCATCATTCTTTTGATTTGATTTGTTACTAAATGTATACTTGTATGATTGTGATTGGATACATTAAAATTGATGAAAAAGGGGGTGTGATTACACCATCATGTATTTCTAATAAAATTAGCTCCTCTGGGTTTGACCAGGAGAAATCTGCATGACCAGCGATGAGACTGGACGTGAACTTCTTGTGCTGCGGCCGCACCCTCTTACCATGAAGGGGGAAATTTAACATAATTTGAACACCACAGACAACTGAGTATTAAGTCCTATTTTGGGACTTATCCTAAAGAGCATTGACAATAGTGGCAGCTAGGTACTGAGTAACGAGGGACAGCCGCCGCCATCAGACTGCGAAAAGCCTCAGTGTCCACAAGCAACATTTTCAGCGCCAGCAATTTATAAAGGTATGCATTTAGTGCTATGGCCTGTGGGTGGGTGTTTGTGTATTTGCACTTTCATTCAAAGGCCTGGGGTATGGACATCTGTATGCTGCGCTGGGACACAGAAGTGGATGTGCTTGCTAATGGTTCTTGCGAGGGTCCAGTTTCAGGGGGGAGGCATCTGGGCCTGCGTCTTGGCTAGCACGTAACACAGGGAAGAGAAGGCAGTGGTGTGACCCGCAGACACCGATTGTGGATCCAGGCATTTGGCCCACCTATTAGGGTGCTTTGCTGCCATGTGGCGGATCATGCTGGCGGTGGTCAGGTTGCTAGTGTTCATGCCCTTGCTCACTTTGGTACGGCACAGGTTGCAAATGACAATTCTTTTATCGTCCACACTTGTTGGTGTGGGCTGCCTTCTCCCTTTTGCCACCCCACCGCCTATTACAGCCTGTTGCGGTGCTGCACATCCCTCCCCCTCTGTACTGCTGTCCTCGCTCAGCTTGCCTCCTTCCCATGTTGGGCCAGTGATTTCATCGTCCACTACTTCCTCTTCCTCTTCGCGAAGGAATTTTTTCCCTTAAAGTGAGGAATATTGGCTTCTACCTCACAGGCGTTTCCTCAGGATCAACTTGCAGGATAACAGGCTGAACTGGATGGACAGATGTCTTTTTTCGGCCTTATAAACTATGTTACTACGTTACTATGTTACTTCTTCACTTTGGTCCTCATCCTGACAAGTTGACGTTCAGTGCTGTTGACACTCAAAAACATTTGGGGTGAGGGTCTGCTGCTGATCTGACCGTCTAAAACATTAGGGGCGAGTGCTTGCTGCTGAGCTGACCGTGTAAAACATTCAGGGCAAGTGCCTGCTGCTGATCTGACATTGTAAAACATTGGGGTGAGGGTGTGCTGCTACTTGTGCTTTACGTACAAGTAAATATATGTTTCCTAACAATATTTCCTCTAAAATCGATGTTATCTTGGGTTTTGGGGGGATATTTTTGTCATTCCGTAAAAGTGGCGTAATAGTCGGACATCATCGTTAATAGCAGTGACTTTGGTGTCCAAGATGCATCCAGACATCCTCTGCATGCTGTTCCTTAACCATTTCAGTGGTGTTTCCACCATTTTCTCATGTTTCCTTATCGACCAGACACCCTGCCCTCTGCAGAACAGGGGGTGCCTGGTCTTCTTCCGAGCACTCGAGCACCACCTAGTGTTCTTCCAGAGCACCCGAGCACCCGAACATCGGGGTGCTCGATCATCACTAAAGATAACTAACTGCCGTTTGTGTTTTTCTCATCCAGCAGCCTCCTTCTCCCTTCTCCTCTTTCCATAGATGTCACTGTTAAAAGCAGATAAAAGCAAAACAATCTAATACAGTATAAGCACATAGATGCATTTTTCTTTAATAAGATTAATAAGTTTTTTTCACATGAGCTATTAATTTTATTGATGCTATTAAGTTATTTTATAAATAGATATATGCAATGATTGGGAAAACTTTGAAAGTGTCCCCAAGTGCAGTGGCAAAAACCATCAAGCACTACAAAAAAACTGGCTCACATGAGGACCGCCCCAGAAAAGGAAGACCAAGAGTCACCTCTGCTGCGGAGGATAAGTTCATCCGAGTCTCCAGCATCAGAAATCGCAGGTTAACAGCAGCTCAGATTAGAGACCAGGTCAATGTCACACAGAGTTCTAGCAGCAGACACATCTCTATAACAACTGTTAAGAGGAGACTGTGTGCAGCAGGCCTTCATGGTAAAATAGCTGCTAGGAAACCACTGCTAAGGACAGGCAACAAGCAGAAGACACTTGTTTGGGCTAAAGAACACAAGGAATGGAATGGACATTAGACCAGTGGAAATCTGTGCTTTGGTCTGATGAGTCCAAATTTGAGATCTTTAATTCCAACCACCGTGTCTTTGTGCGACGCAGAAAAGGTGAACGGATGGACTCTACATGCCTGGTTCCCACCATGAAGCATGGAGGAGGAGGTGTGATGGTGTGGGGGTGCTTTGCTGGTGACACTGTTGGGGATTTATTCAAAATTGAAGGCATACTGAACCAGCATGGCTACTACAGCATCTTGCAGCAGCATGCTATTCCATCCGGTTTGCTTTTAGTTGGACCATCATATATTTATCAACAGGACAATGACCCAAAACACACCTCTAGGCTGTGTAAGGGCTATTTGACCAAGAAGGAGAGTGATGGGGTGCTACGCCAGATGACCTAGCCTCCACAGTCACCAGACCTGAACCCAATCGAGATGGTTTGGGGTGAGCTGGACCGCAGAGTGAAGGCAAAAGGGCCAACAAGTGCTAAGCATCTCTGGGAACTCCTTCAAGACTGTTGGAATACCATTTCAGGTGACTACCTCTTGAAGCTCAGCAAGAGAATGCCAAGAGTGTGCAAAGCAGTAATTTAAGCAAAAGGTGGCTACTTTGAAGAACCTAGAATATAAGACATATTTTCAGTTGTTTCACACTTTTTTGTTAAGCATATAATTCCACATGTGTTAATTCATAGTTTTGATGCCTTCAGTGTGAATCTACAATTTTCATAGTCATGAAAATACAGAAAACTCTTTGAATGAGAAGGTGTGTCCAAACATTTGGTCTGTACTGTATATATATATATATATATATATATATATATATATATATATATTATACTTTGTCTTTATTTCACAGTTGCCTTAAAGACTATGGACACCTGTGCATCATTTTGTATTGATTAAATTGCAGTTATGTGACAAATCATTATTGTAATTGATACTATTACAAATTCTCAACCATTTGCTTTCTTGCAGCCTGCATAGGTTTACATACATTAAATGCTGTTCATTCCTGTTCAGAATGAAATTTGTCAGAGGACCCATATCTCTGTTCTCCTGAATTACTTTTAAAGCTGACATCTTTACAACCAAGTAAAATCATAGTGAGCCATCAACTTGTTTGATAGAATTTACTCTGAAAGGGACTGAGCAGACTGCAGCATATAAGAACAAGCAATAGAAGAAAATGGTGGACAATTATATTAACCCCTTCCAGATGAGCACATACATGTATGACACTGTGAGACGTGACTTGCCACCCAATGCCCTACATGTACAGCTCTCTGAGCTGCGCCCGCTCGATTAGTGGCAGGAGTCTGGCTGTTCCTGACAGCCAATCCCTTGCTGTATACACCGGCATCAGTGAATACACATATACTGACAAATTAACTTCTGTGACACAGACAACACTGACTGCAGCAAGGGAGGGGAACCCCATTCAGTCACTGTGGTGATGGATACCTGATGGCTGGAATGGCAGCCCCATGCTTTACACAGACACAATGCCTCCAGGCTGGGTCTCATTGACAGGCTGTCAGTATATTACACTGACAGTCAATCCATTACAATACACAGTTTCAAGTTAAAAAAAGCTCCCCCTTCCGATAATTATAAAAAATGGGGTAAAAAAGAAAATAGGCATATTTGGTACTGACGTGTCCGTATCGACCAATATATAATAATATCACATGATCCACGCTGCCAGGTGAATGCAGTAAAACAGCCATTTTTTGGTCACATTGTTTCACAAAAAGTATAATACCAAACACTCAAAAAGTTGGACAAGAAGAAGAAACGAAGCGGCACTCACCAGAGTCTACTTAATCTTTCAAGCTTTATTAAGAAAACTTACATTTAACGGGGATATCGGGCGGGCGCCTCACAGTGTACTCATAGGTGAGCAGCGACGGCCGTTTCGCACTTCCGCGCTTCCTCTGGCCACTACCTGATGACGTCACAGCGCCATCAACTCTTATATCCCTGCGGCTTCGGCACATTGCAACAGATGACTCTGGTGAGTGCCGCTTCGTTTCTTCTACTTGTACATTATTAATTGCAAGCTATTTCTATATTGGAATGCAGAGCACCGCAGAGTGAGCTGTTTGTCATTGGGACATTGTGATGTGCTAAGGCCATGTTCATGCTGGAGGACTTATACTTGTAGTGCCATCCCCCATCATTCTTTCTTGTTATTGAATCATACATTTCTGGACTATCTCACTTTTATATATATATGTTTTTGGGGTGATAGAGCACACATTCGTTTACAGTTATGGCCTCAGAGGACGTGTCTGTCCCAGTTGAAGAAACAGCTTCTGGTTTGATTGAGGGGAGAGAAGGAGCGGATGCCTATTTTTCACAGTGTAATTCAGAAAATCCTCTTGTAACACTAAGCAGAAGAGCCCTGGAGTTTAAAATCACACAATTGGCCGACAAAGAGGTCTGCCTATTTTGGTCAATCAATTCACTGAAGTCTTACAAAGACAGTAAACGGGTACCTAGAGGCCTACGGGTCTACAAAGAGGTACATCAGTATCAGGATGATCACGAGTTCATGACTGAATGGCAGAAATTTCACCTAAATATTTCTTTGAAAATAATGTACCTGGTACTCACCAGAAATGAACAAGAATATGCTAAAATACAGGAAGAGCTTACCGATGCGAGATCACAATTGCAGGGCAGACTAACAGATAACCAATTCCAGCTATTTAATAAAAGGCTTGATAAGAAATTGACTGTTTTACAGATTGAAATTAAAGAAAAAAAGAGAGACAAGTTCCTGAGAGACAAAATGGATTTTGACTCAGGAAGAGTCTTTGATTGGAATAAAAGAAGGCAACAACAAAGGAAACGATAATCTCACCGCCCCAAAGTGGACTATTGGACCACAGACTCTGATTCGAGTATGTCTGATGAACCAAATAAGGGTAACAATAGTAGGAAAATAACAGATGACAACCCTAACCCTTTAAAATCGACACCAGAAGAGGCAGGAGGAAATATAAGAACAAAGGAGAAGAATCTACACATCAGAAAATCCGGGAGGAGGAAAAAACAAGTGTCTTGGAGACAGTAATACATCCCCCTGTAAGAGACACTGACAGAAATGAGAACATTGTTATCAATTTGACGGGTGTTGAGCTTTCGCCAGACTGTGTCTCAGTCCTTAGTAAGGGACTGGGTTACAGTCTGGTTGAAGGGTTTGATCCTGTAACATTTGAAGTGGACATGTTTAAGGCTGCACGTAAGCTTAATTTGCATAAGACCTCTACCAGGGACCTCTACCAGTAGGAGTTTAACAACTGTTGAAAAAAAGAAGGGTGAATTACCAGCTAGAACCAATCCCCTTGGGTTTAACGTAGATACTAAATTTAATGATATTGAAAAAATGTGTCTAGAATTCCTTGCAGACGTAGAAGCTGAGTCTGAGGATAAGGAAGATTACCTTATAGATGAGTTTACAGGAGGGGTGAAGTCCACTTTCTGTCCTCCCTTGTCTGCAGGGAGTAGCATTGATATCTTCATGCAGCAAGTAATTAGGGAGGTAAGTTCATTGATATAACCTAAGGTAAAAGAGAATATTTCTGCTGGTGAAAATAAAGCATTGAAATGGTTAAAAGCACAGGAGAATATCATAGTGAAACCTGCAGACAAGGGAGGCAATATAGTACTCATGACAAGAGAGTATTATGTTTTTGAGGCCCATGCATCAGTTAGGAGATGAAAACGTGTATGAGAAATTAACAGTTGATCCTACGGGATATATTCAAGCCGATCTGCGGGCTTTGTTGAATAAGTATGTTGAGAGAGATTTTCTTTTAGAGATGAGCGAGCATGCTCGTCCGAGCTTGGTGCTCGTTCGAGCATTAGGGTACTTGTAAGTGCTCGATGCTCGGAAGAGCATCTCGCCATGCTCGAGGAAATGGCATCTCCCGCATTTTGAATTTTTGGCGGCTATAAAATCAGCCAATCACAAGCCAGGAGACTCTGTGGTACCCCCAGCATCACGTGGGGCCTTACATGTCAATAGCAGGGGTTGGCTGGCCAGATCAGGTGACCCTGGAATATACTAGTGACGTCCGGCGGTGCTCGGCTCAGAGGCTGCTTGGATGTCATTAGGGACAGATGTGCTGCGTTTCAGGGAGAGTGTTAGGGCCTGGATTTAGTTCTCTGTTAGGCAGGAGTCATCTAAAAAGAACCAAACAGCCCTTCTAAGGGCTACAGGACACTTTTTTTGTCTCCTTCTGGCTGGGCTGGCTGGAGTAGTGCAGCTATCGCCATATTTGCAGCATTTTGCAGGGAAACTGCAAATAGCTTTTTTTTTTTGCTCTCAGTGATATAGAAAAATCTGAGTGTGACATTTTTCTGGGTTGCAGTGAAAATAGCCACAGTCAGCAGAGGCTGAGTTTGCTCTTTGATATACGGTCATTTGCTCTCACTGATAGAGCTACATTAGAAAAATCTGAGTGCAACATTTTTCTGGGTTGAAGTGAAAATAGCCACAGTCAGCAGGGGCTGAGTTTGCTCTCTGATATATTCTGCACGTCACATTAAAAAAAACAAAAATAAAACTTAGTTTTTTTTGTTGTTTTATCTCAGTGATACAAATCCATTTCATACAGCTGTGTGGAACCATTCTGTGTGTCACAGTTCAGCTGTCCACTCAACACAAACCACAATCCGTATTTTCTGTCCAGGTGACCCTTACTGTACATCACGTAATCAAATACGGTCATTTGCTCTGACTGATACAGCTACATTAGAAAAATCTGATTGCGACATTTTTCTGGGTTGAAGTAAAAAAGATAGGGGACGTATACGATTTTAAACTGAGAAGAATCGATACCACACATGCCCCACTAGTTCAAGCTCAATGTTGACAGCCGTACCAGTTGATGCCAAATTTTTAAGTGGGGGTTCCACCACTACCAGCCTAACAACCACCAGCATGTGCAGGTATACGAGTGCTAAACACTATGGAACCAAGGCCGTCCATTCCCCTCATGCGGGTCCCACCACTGCTCCTTCACCTGTGTCACTCGCTGCCTCTGCGAGTCAACCCCCAGCCCAGGACCCCGGCACAAGCGCCTCCCGCTGGAAAACCACCCCTTCGCCTCGTCCCTGCGCAACGTTCAGCTGTCATTACAGCAGACGTTGGAGCGCAAGCAGAAAAAAAGTTCAGCCCACCTACATGCACAAGCCCTCAACGTCCACATACAGGGCCACACTAAATTTTTAATGTGCTCTACCTGCTACCGTCGTGTAGCTCGGTCAATGTGTAGTCGCAGCCATACAGGGCCACGCTAAATTTTTCCTGTGCTCTACCTGCTACCGTCGTGTAGCTCGGTCAATGTGTAGTCACAGCCATACAGGGCCACGCAAAATTTTTTATGTGCTCTACCTGCTACCGTCGTGTAGCTCGGTCACTCTGACCGAGTCTGACCCTGGGGCCGCTCATGTACTGCCCACTTGGAGGATTGCGGGGCCTACCTCGGTCACGGTTTCTCAGACTTACTATGCCTCTTCCTTCAACCCCTCCTCCTTCGAATTACCATCCGTGCTTCACCTCCTGCTACCTCAGTCTAACTCGGTCACTCTGTTGTCACCGCCATGCTGCGTCAGGCTAAATTTTTGGGTGGCTCACCTGCTACCTCATCTAACTTGGTCACTTGTTGGTGTCACCGCTATGCTGTGTCAGGCTTATGCCTGCATCATGTGGCTGAGGATAGGAGAGCAGTGCCAGCATGGGCATGGGTGATGGACCTTCGTTGCACCTAGTTGGGTGCTTCCCTAACATGTGATGGGCATGTGCCTCGCCTTTCTTGGTCTGGGAGAGCACAATTGCCATGAGGGTAAACACCAGGCTGTTGCAGAAGAATTTGGGATAAGGTGGGATTAGGCATCCTCAGAGGCATCCATGCATGCTGCCCCTGCTGTTTCCTGTCCATTTCCGTGGTGTTTCCATCATTTTCTGAGGTTTCCAGGTTTTCACCCAGCCTTCCCTAGGCAGAGCTTTGGTCCCCTGCAAAAATGCTTGAGTCTCCCATTCACTTCAATGGGGTTCGCTATTCGAAACAAGCACCCGAGCATCAGGAAAAGTTTGTCTTGAATAACGAGCACCCGAGCATTTTAGTGCTCGCTCATCTCTATTTTCTTTCTAAGAAAAAAGCTGAAAAACTCTTTCCTGTCTTTCCCGTGAAACCTTCCATGTACTTTCTACCCAAGGTTCTTAAGTCACTGAGCCAAGCCCCTGGATGCCCGATTGTGTCGGGGATTGGCTCTGTGACTGAACTTTTATCCAAATATTTGGATTGGCTCCTGAGGCCATTACTGAAAGGGGTGCCATCTCTCCTGGGTGATACGAACGATTTCCTCCGCGCGCTGAAATCTATTCAGTGGCGAGAGGGATTTGGTCTGTTGTCCCTAGATGTTGAGAGCTTATACACCCGGATTCCTCAGGAAGCAGAAGTGAATGCTATAGTTGAAATGCTGGAGAGTACCGGAAAGGACAGAGAATTCAGGAAATTTATTAGAGAAGCATTGTATTTTGTTTTATCAAAAATACCTTCAAATTTGGCACCCAGTGGTTCAAACAAAAATACGGTACGGCCATGGGTACGGCCGTGGCATGTACCTTTGCTAACATCTTCTTAGCAATTCTGAAGATAGGTACATTAATTCAATTAACAACCCTTTCCTCAATCGTATTCAGACCTTTTTGCGTTATGTGGACGACATTTTTATTGTTTGGTCAGGGACATAAAAAGAATATAATAGAATGAATATGCGCTTTACCCATAACTTTGGAGGAGGGCAATTAGAGTTTCTGGATGTTGCTGTCGTGGTGGAAGGCGATGGATTGGTCACGAGGGGTTACAGGAATCCCACGGCGACCAATTCCTTGCTCCGCTACGACAGCTTTCATCCAGAGAGTGTGAAAAAAAGCGGTCCCATATGGCTAATTTGTGAGACTTAGGAGGATTAACGACACTGAAGAGGGATTTAGGTCACAATCATTGGAGTTGAAAGAGAGACTGCTTAGGAGAGAATACCCTGAAAAATGTTAGATCAGGCCTTGGACAGGGCATCCACACTCAGCCAAAAATACCTACTTGGTTGTAATAAGAAACACGGGCACCATTGCGAAGATGAGCGTGATAAATGTTTTACCTCCTTTAAGTTCAGTCCTATGGCCTCGACTACTCGTAAGGTAATCCTGAGGAATTGGGCAATTTTAGAAAAGGATGCAGCCATACAATTAAGGATAGAGTTGTGAGATGTCGCTTTGTAGAAAAAAAACTAATACTTGGATTAGGGACTTGGTCTCCCCGGGCAATTACAAATGTGGCAGTTGCTCTTTTTGTAAATTTAATATGCAGCGGAGATACCTTTGTTTTGGGGGCGTTGATCATAGAGTCCATGACTTCATCACCTGCAGGAGCAAATACATTGTGTACCTGGTTCTTTGCCAATGCGGACGTTTTTATATTGGTAAAACTATAAGATGCCTATATGAAAGATTTAGGGAGCACCTTCATTCCGTGGTTTCCGGAAAGGGTTGCCCCAGGCTAACTGACCATATAAGAAAAGAACTTCAAGGTAAGACAAATGTATTGGGTTTTGCTGGTATAGAAATGGTACGTCCATTGACACAGGGTGGTGATAGACATAAGGTATTATTACAAAAAAAGGCAAGATGGATCAACAAGTCAGGTGCACTGGGGCCGTTAGGCATGAATGATAGAAACGACCTGAGCGTCTTTAATGGTGACTGAAACTCCAGGGCTGAGTTTCTTTTTATAGGTATTGTTTGGATTTGTTTTGATTTTTTGAATATTATCTGTATTTGTGCTGTGTCATTGTCTGCAGTGGTTCTATTGCAATGTGCCGAAGCCGCAGGGGTATAAGAGGTGATGGCGCCGTGATGTCATCAGGTAGTGGCCAGAGGAAGCACGGAAGCGCAAAATGGCCGTCGCTGCTCACCTATGAGTACACTGTGAGGCGTCCGCCCGATATCCCCGTTACATGTAAGTTTTGTTAATAAAGCTTGGAAGATTAAGAAGACTCTGGTGAGTGCCGCTTCGTTTCTTCTACTTGTAAATTATCAATTGCAAGATATTTCTATATTGGAATGCAGAGCACCGCAAAGTGAGCTGTTTGTCATCGGGCACGTTATGTGCTAAGGCCATGTTCATGATGGAGGACTTATACTTGTAGTGCCATCCCCCATCATTCCTTCTTGTTATTGAATCACTTAAAAAGTTGTATGCATACCAAAATGGTACCAATCAAACTGCCATCTTTTCCCACAAAAAATGAGCCCCTGGATAAGACAATCACCTGAAAAATTTAAAAACATGGCTTTCAGAAATTGGCAACACAAAAATAAGATATTTTTGTTTTCAAAAATGCTTTAACTGTGTAAAACGTAGACATATTAGGTATTGCTACATCTCTAACTACCAGGTTTATAAAAATATCACATATGCTACCTGTGAATCCTGTACAAGAATACAAATTAAAACTGTGCCACACCATTCATTTTTGGTCACATTGTCTCACAAAAAGTGTAATACCAAGTGACTAAAAACGTTATATGTACCCCAAAATAGTACCAATGAAAATGTCACCTCATCCTGCAAAAAACAAGCCACAAGACAATCACCCGGTAAATATAAAAAATATGGCTTTCACAAAAAAAGACATATTAGGTATTGCTGCATCTGTAACACCCAGTTCTATAAAAAAATTACATGATCTAACCCTTCAGGTGAAAGCTGTAAAAATAAATAAAAACATTATCAGAACTATTATATTTCGTGACCTCACCTTACAAAATGCATAATATTGAACAATCAAAAAGTCGTATGTATGCCAAAATGCAGCCATTGAAAATGACACCTCATCCCACAAATGACCCCCTACAGTCCAAAACAAAATAAAAAAATATGGCTTTCAGAAAATAGCGATTCAAACACAAGATTTTTCTGTATAAAAATGTTTTGTGTAAAAGTGGTAAAACCTAAAAAAATATATAAACTTGGTATCTCTGTAAATATACTGGAATAAAGATAACTTGTTATTTTCCCCACATGGTGCATGCCACAATAACAAAACCCAAAAAACAATGGCAGAATTGTTGCATTTCTTTATCCTGCTTCCCAAAAAATGCAAAATAAAAAGTGGCCAAAAGTCATATGTGCCCCAAAATAGAACCAATGAAGATGGCCACTCATCACAAAAAATTAGTCTTTGCACGGAGAAAAACACATGGTTGTCAGAAAATAGCTGTATTGGAACCATAGAGACTGGTCAATAGCAACATGGTGCCAATAAAACAATCCATCAAAATCTGCACTGCAAAAGCCATATGGCGCTCCTTCTCTGTTGTGCGCCCCTACAACAATTTTCAACCACATATGGGGTATTCCCATATTCAGGTTAATATGGGTAACAAAATATGGGGTGCTTTTTCGCACCCCATATTTTGTTACCCATATTAACCTGAATATGGGAATATCAGTTTTGAATAATTTGAGGGGTGATGTTTTTAAAATGGGTTATTTATGGGTGGTTTCATTTAAGTAAGCGCTCAAAATCACTTTAGAATTGATTTGGTGCTTAAAAAATGATTTTTAAAAATTTTCATGAAAATTTGAAAAATTGCTTCTAAATCCTTCTAACTTCCTAAAAACAAAAAATAATATTTACAAAATGATGCTAGATTAAAGAAGACATATGGGAAATGTTGATTGAAAAAAAAATACCTGTCTAAAGATATCCATGCATACACCATTAGATTGTGTGTTCTACTAATGCTTATTGTGAATTTCCCAGTTTTTCCAGTGTCCTGTCAGATTTCAAAAACATATCAGAATCTTTTTTAAATGAAAATCTATATGTATATGTTTGTACTACAGATAAGCAATTTTTTAAAAATTTGTTTCCCATTGTAGGGAATTGATAAACATACATTTTACAATAATTGGGAGTGCCCAAATGGCTTTTAACCCCTTCAGGACCCTGCCATTTTTCACCTTAAGGATCAGGCCATTTTTAGCAATTCTGACATGTGTCACTTTATGTGTTGATAATAGAGATGAGCGAGCACTAAAATGCTCGGGTACTCGTTATTCGAGTCGAATTTTTCCCAATGCTCGGGTGCTCGTTTCGAATAACGAACCCCATTGAAGTCAATGGGAGACTTGAGTATTTTTTGCAGGGGACCAAAGCTCTGCACAGGGAAGGTTGCGTGAAAACCTGGAAACCTCAGAAAATGATGGAAACACCACGGAAATGGACAGGAAACAGCAGGGGCAGCATGCATGGATGCCTCTGAGGCTGCCTAATCGTACCATTATGCAAAACTCTGGGCAACAGCCTGGTGGTGACCCTCAAGACAATTGTGCTGACCCAGACCAAGATGGGCAAGGCACATGCCTATCACATGTTAGTAAAGCACCCAACTAGGTGCAACGAAGGTCCATCACCGCCTGCGGGTGACACCACTGCCCATGCTGGCACTGCTGTCCTATCCCCTGCCCCATGATGCAGGCATAAGCGTCTCCCTTCCCGCAACCACCCAGTAGTCCACAGCGTACACAAAGTTCTCCCAGCACAGTGCCCAGCTCTCCCCATTCCAGATGGACAAACACGGACCCCACACCCACTCTGTCCACAACAGACACAAAGACCTCCAAGCACAGTGCCCAGCTTTCCTAATTCCAGATGGGCTAAGATGCACACTGCACCCACCTATTAGTCTCCACACGTGGGTGGGTGCAGAGCCTTTTAGTGCCCCTCAAGACAATGCTTGTGTGCCAGGGCCAGGTAGTAACCCTCCTTGAAGTTGTGGGGGAGAGGCCGCCGGTGACCCTCAAGACAATTTTGGCCGACAGTGTAGTGGCCAGCCTCCAAAAAATCGTGGGTGAGAGCCTGGAGGTGACCCTCAGAAACAAATGGTTTAAAAAAGCATGGTAGTGCACCCCTGAATGACAGTCTGTGACTGAGATTGCAGGTGAACCTGCTAAAATTGTAGTCTAGCACACCTTGGTGGTGAACCTCTAAATTACAAAGTTTGACTGAGATTGCAGTTTACAGCATGGGGGTGAACCCCAGGATGACTTGTTAAGACTAAGATTGCAGTTTACAGCATGGCGGTGAACCCCAGAGTGGCTTGGTTAGACTAAGATAGCAGCTGAACCACCCAAAAATTTAGCCTGACACAGCATGGCGGTGACTACAGTCCAGTGAACAATTCTGTGGTGTGCGGTACAGTAGCCGCAGTCTAGAAAATACGTTTTTTCTCTCATTTATATATACTACAGTCCAGTGAAAAACTGTGTGTTGTGCGGTACACTA
>ONZH01025951.1:0-25914 GCA_900303285.1 Rhinella marina
GTGAGATCACTCCTGCCTAACAAAGAACTAAATGCAGGCCCTAACACTCTCCCTGAAACGCAGCAGCTCTATCCCTAACGACATCCAGACAGCATCTGAGCCGAGCACCGCGGCCAGTCACTAGTATATTCCAGGCTCACCTGATCAGGCCAGCCAACCCCTGCTATCGACATGTAAGGGTCCCACATGATGCTGGGTGTACCGCAGAGTCTCCTGGCTTGTGATTGGCTGTGTTTATAGGCGCCAAAAATGCACAATGCGGAAGTTGCCATTTCCTCAAGCATGGCGAGATACTCGTCCGAGCAGCAAGCACTTGCGACTACCGTAATACTCGAAGGAGCACCAAGTTCGGACGAGTATGCTCGCTCATCTCTAGTGCTAACTTCTTCAGTGAAGTTGAATTGCCAAAAAAACAGTGAATCCATGTTTGTGGGGTTGTTAATTTTAAATAACTATTTGCAGCGTCAGTCGCCATAGAAAAAGAAAATCGTCTTATGGTGTGTAGTGCTGTGCAGTAACCCATTTAACTGCAGTTCAGCAACCCATTGTTAACCCACTCTGTGGGTGACGGTATTTCTTAAAGAAATAGTTAATCAGTTGTGCAAGGCAGTGAGCAAAGTATATTTTTGGGGGGATTCTTAATTTCCTTTTATTTCAAATTTTTTATCAAATAGTATGTCAGACATAGGGGCGACAGGCCCTTCACAGGGGAGGGGCAGTGGCACAAATGTTTCTGGAATAGGCACCGGTCTCAGCAGAGGAAGGGGACGTGGCATTAGGGGTTACTCGGCAGGGCCACAGCTACCGGTGTCATCTAGTGGTCGTGTGTTGACCACCAATCCAGATGTTCTTGAATGGTTGACTCGGTCATCCACTTCCTCCCAGATTACATCTGAAACCCCCAGCCAAGAGTCGGTGGGTTCGTCAGACACAACCCTTAGTTGGCATGGGCCTGGAGCAGCTCCAGTTCCCTCACCTGTCCTCAACCTGCCTCTGTCCTTTTCGGTTCCCTCAGCCAGAGAAGTACTATATGCTATGAGCTCTGCGCCACTATACAGCAAGGACGAACTACTTGAGGACAGGCAGCAGCTACTTGGAAGCCAAGAGGTTGGGAAGAAATCCGCTCCTTCCAGTAGGCGGTCAAGTACTGATGAGGAGAGTGTAGTGGGAGGTGATGTTGAGAGCGGTCAGGCTTTGTACACCGAGACAGTTGAGGAGGACATTAGCGATGTGCAAACGGTAGTTGTTGATGATGTAGCCGATCACACTTGGGAGCCGGGTGAAGCAAGGGCTTCATCATCATTATCATCATCTGCAGCCAAGACTGACAGCTTGCGCGTCAGGCAGCGGTGCAGGCAGCAAGTCGGTAGTGTGGCCGTTAGTGGGAGCCAAACGGGCACGGGGTAAAAAGAGCGGTGCAGGGGCTCAGCCAGGCAGCGGAGGTACCACTCAGTCAGTGCGGAGTGTTGGTGGTAAAATCGCTTACTCGGCGGTTTGGAATTTTTTGGTTAAGACGACTGAGGAGGTGAACATGGCTATATGTAGAAACTGTGGTGAGAAAGTGAAGCGTGACCAGGGTGCTAATATTGGCACCATGGCCCTGCACCAACATATGCAGCGTCACCACAAAGTGGCCTGGGAGAACCATGGCTCAGATGTGGCGGTCCAGTCAGCAGCAGCAACACCCAGTGGCACGTATCCCATTTCAGGTAGTCAAGGCTACAGCATCTCTGCTGAAGGGAGCTGTCTGTCATTATCTACCGCTCCAGATGCTTCTGCTCCTCCTCCTCTTATTCCTCGCCACTCATTACGGCAACAGTCATTCACCGAGGCGATTGCAAAGAGACAGCAGTACGCGTCCAGCCATCCTACAGCACAGAAGCTGACTGTGCTCTTGTCCAAGTTGCTCTTGCTGCAGTCCTTCCCTTTTCAACTGGTGGACTCTGCACCGTTCAGAGAACTGATGGCTTGTTCCGAGTCGAGGTGGAGAGTCCCAAGCCGTCATTTCTTTGCCAAAAAGTCATTCCCAGCCCTGCACAAATATGTAGAAGAGAAGGTGGCCCAGTACTTGAACCTGACGGTGCCTGCCAAAGTGCACGGCAGCGCCGACCTGTGGAGTTGTAGCTACGGTCAATGCCAGTACATGTCCTTTACGGCCCACTGGGTCAATGTGCTTCCTGCCCAGCCACACGACCAACTTGAACAGGTGACGACACTTTCTCCTCCTCGTTGTCAAACTGCTGATCCTGCGCTAATGTCCGGCTCCTTCTCCACCACCTCAGCCTCCACTGCAGGGCTAAGTCATAATGCTCTTCCAGCGTACCACATGTGCAGGGCATGGCGGTATCACGCAGTTCTACACCTGGTTTGCCTGGGCGAACAAAGTCACACAGGGGCGAACTGCTCCGCGTCATGAAAGAAGTCGATTGCTGGCTTTCTCCGCGACAACTAAAAATCGGAACCATGGTGACAGAGGACGGAGAGAACATGGTGTCCATGCTTCGCCAAGGAGGGCTGAGCCATGCGCCCTGCATGGCGCACGTATTTAATCTGGTTGTCAAACGGTTCCTCAAGTCTTATACCCAACTGCAAAACATTCTAAAAATGGCCAGGAAACTTTGCATGCACTTCAGCCATTCCTACACTGCCAAGCACACCCTCCTTGAGCTGCAGCGGCAGAATGGCATCCCCCAACATAGGCTGATATGTGACATTTCCACCCGTTGGAATTCTACCCTCCATATGTTGGACCGACTGTACGAACAGAGAAAGGTCATAAACGATTTCTTAATGATCCAAGCGGACAGGAGTACTCCCCTGTGTAATTCTGATGTCAGCCAGTGGCAGCTCATGCGTGACACCTGCCGCTTGCTCAGGCCCTTTGAGGAGGCCACGTTATTTGTCAGTCGCCAGGACTACAGTATGAACAACGTCATTCCACTGCTTCATGTCCTGGAACAGATGCTGCACAATCTTTCTGGTCAGGGGACTGGAGACATGGAGACTGGATCTCACAGCCACATGAGTCCGGTGGGGGCTGAACTGGAGGAGGAGGAGGAGGAGGAGGAGGAGGAGGAGGACATTGGAGCACAAGCATTTAGTGGTTTTTCTACCCAGGTGACAGAAGAGGAGGAGCAGGAGCAGCCAGAGGAGGTAGAGGGAGATGTGGAAGATGAGGCAGATGACCCAGAGACACCATGGCAGTATACAGTGGAGTTGGAGGCAGGGAGTCCCTCCGAGTCACTTGCGCAAATGGCCCGATGCATGCTCACTTGCTTACGTAGTGACAGCCGAATATTCACCATACAGCAGAGGGATGACTTCTGGCTCTCCACCCTCTGGGACCCTCGCTACCTAAAATGGGGGCCTTTTTTTCACCCGCTGAGAGGGAGGACAAAATGAAGTACTATAGAGACGTCCTATCTAGTCAGTTGGCTGCTGTTTATCTGCGCAGGTCTGACCGGGGAGTGCCTCAGCACTCACATACCACTGCCACGGCTGCTGTGGGGAGGTTAGGAGCAGTACCTGCTCCATCAGCAGCAACTTGAGTCTGGAGTCGCTGATGAGCGAAAGTACTCACCAGCAGCAGCAACAGGTAAACCAGGAGCAGACCCCGAACCAGCAGGTGTTGGCCTACTTGGACAGAACCCTGCCACCCCACATTGAAGATCTGCTGGACTATTGGGAAGCCAAACTGGATTTGTGGCCGCAACTGGCCAAGTTTGCACTGGAGAAGCTGTCCTGCCCGGCTAGTAGTGCGGCATCAGAGCAGGTGTTCAGTGCGGCGGGGGTCATAGTTACCCCAAGGAGAACTCGCCTGTCCTTCCAAAATGTGGAAAGACTCACCTTTGTCAAGATGAATCAGGCGTGGATCATCTAGGATTTCCACCCACCAACGCCTGATGCATCAGATCAGATCAGCCATGATGCGTCACCCAAACCTTGACAAATGAGACTGTATTCTTCAGGCTACCTGCCTCAGCCACTCTTATGATGCTGCCACCCGCCTAATGCCACACATCTACCAGCTGCTCCTTCTACCACCCAGCATCTTTACCAATGACTGGTATTGCCACCCACCTCTCCGCTCTGTCACCTCTTCGCTCTGGCCTGATGATGCTGCCGCCGCCTCCACACGCTGTGTCCTAGCTGCCACTACCTCCAAATTATGTAATTGTGCCACTCTACCGTATGCCACTGCTGCTGCCGCCGCCTCCGCACGCTGTATCCTAGCTGCCGCTACCTCCAAATTATGTAATTGTGCCACTCAGTGGCCTAGTAACTTTCTCCGACTGCTGCCTCTTGCAGCTGCTGTTACAGTGCCACTCGTTGGCCTAGTAAATGTATTCGACTGCTGTTGCCTCTTGCAGCTGCAGTTACGGTGCCACTCTGTGGCCTTGAAATTTCTTCAACTGATGCTGCCTCTTGCAGCTGCTGTTACGGTGCCACTCTGTGGCCTTGAAATTTCTTCAACTGCTGCCTCTTGCAGCTGCGGTTGCCACTCTGTGGCCTTGAAATTTCTTCAACTGCTGCCTCTTGCAGCTGCTGTTACGGTGCCACTCTGTGGCCTTGAAATTTCTTCAACTGCTGCCTCTTGCAGCTGCGGTTGCCTGGAACTCTGTGGCCTTGAAATTTCTTCGACTTCTGCTACCTCTTGCAGCTGCTGTTACAGTGCCACTCTGTGGCCTTGAAATTTCTTCGACTGCTGCTGCCTCCTGCAGCTGCTGTTACGGTGCCACTCTGTGGCCTTGAAATTTCTTCGACTGCTGCCTCTTGCAGCTGCTGTTACGGTGCCACTCATTGTCCTAGTAAATGTTACGACTGCTGCTGCCTCTTGGCAGCTTTGCTGTTTACGGTGCCACTCTGTGGCCTTGAAATTTCTTCGACTTGCTTCCCTCTTGCAGCTGCTGTTACGGTGCCACTCTGTGGCCTTGAAATTTCTTCGACTGCTGCCTCTTGCAGCTGTTGTTACGGTGCCACTCATTGGCCTAGCAAATGTATTTGACTGCTGCCTCTTTCAGCTGCTGTTACGGTGCCACTCTGTGGCCTGAAATTTCTTTGACTGCTGTCTCTTGCAGCTGCGGTTGCCACTCTGTGGCCTTGAAATTTTTTCGACAGCTGCTGCCTCTTGCAGCTGCTGTTACGGTGCCACTCATTGGCTAGTAAATGTATTCAAACTGCTGCTGCCTCTTTGTAGCTGCTGTTACGGTGCCACTCTGTGGCCTTTAAATTTCTTGACTGCTGCCTCTTGCAGCTGCTGTTACGGTGCCACTCATTGGCCTAGTAAGTGTATTCGACTACTGCTGCCTCTTGCAGCTGCTGTCACAATGCCACTCTGTGGCCTTGAAATTTCTTCGACTGCTGCTGCCTCTTGCAGCTGCTGTTACAGTGCCACTATGTGGCCTTGAAATATCTTTGACTGCTGCCTCTTGCAGCTGCGGATACGGTGCCACTCTGTGGCCTAGAAATTTCTTCGACTGTTACCTCTTGCAGCTGCTGTTATGGTGCCACTCGTTGGCCTAGTAAATGTATTTGACTGCTGCCTCTTGCAGCTGCTGTTACGGTGCCACTCTGTGGCCTTGAAATTTCTTCGACTGCTGCCTCTTTCAGCTGCTGTTACGGTGCCACTCTGTGGCCTCGAAATTTCTTTGACTGCTGCCTCTAGCTGCTGTTACGGTGCCACTCGTTGGCCTAGTAAATGTATTTGACTGCTGTTGCCTTTTGCAGCTGCAGTCGCGGTGTCAGTCTGTGGCCTTGAAGTTTCTTCGACTTCTGCTGCCTCTTGCAGCTGCTGTTACGGTGCCACTCTGTGGCCTTCAAATTTCATCGACTGGTGCTGCCTCTTGCAGATGCTATTACGGTGCCACTCTGTGGCCTTGAAATTTCTTCGACTGCTGCTGCCTCTTGCAGCTGCTGTTACGGTGCCACTCTGTGGCCTTGAAATTTCTTCGACTGCTGCTGCCTCTTGCAGCTGCTGTTACGGTGCCACTCTGTGGCCTTGAAATTTCTTCGACTGCTGCTGCCTCTTGCAGCTGCTGATAAGTTCATATGCTATAATTGATCTTAACCAAAAGACTGAGAATTCTTTTTTATGGTCTGCTCTTCAGGGTATGTCACCATGCCACTCTCCGGCCTGATCCTGCTGCCGCCGCCGACTGCACATGCCGTCTACTAGCTGTTGCTACGTCAAAATTAGGTAATTGTGCCACTCTGTGGCCTCCAAATTGTACTGCTACTTCCACTGCTGCTGCCACTTCCAGGGTCTATCATTCTGCCACTCTGTGGCCTACTCATGCTGCTGCCACCTGGCCACACTGTCATCGTGCCACTCTATAGTCTGCTGATCCTGCTGCCACTGCCATCTCCACGCTGTCTGGGGGGGGGCTCTGCTTGTATAAGCGTGTAATAGAACAGGTTCTGTCGAAATGTATGTGGAATCAGTGAATTGGTGTAAAAGGCGTGCACTTTTGGCGCTCTAGTAGAATCTTGGGCTTCTGCACGATTCTTTATAGCTGGTGCTAACATTGACCTGTAAGGCTTTGTTCAGACTTGAGTTGTTTGGTGAGTTTTGGCCCCTTAACTGCCCAAATACATAAAAGTGTGCAGCGATTCTAAGGGCGAAGCCTGTTATGTGCGTGTCACACTGGCTCACAGTATTCTTTCACTACCACAGTAGACTCCCTATTAGTGTTGAGCGAGCATGCTCGGCCGAACTCACTGTTTGGCCGAGCATACCTACGCTCGGCTCCGCTCAGTGTTCGGCCGAACACAGAGTGTACTCGAGCGCAATGCTGTCATTCACTGTAATGTTGATTTGTTTGCTAATGCTACGCATTGTATGCTAATGCGTCCGAATTTGTATGCTAATGCATACGCATTTGGACGCTAATGTGTACGCATTGTGCGCTAATGCGTACAAATTCAATTAGCATACTTTTACGAGCGAAAGAAGTAAAAGAGGAGAAGTCGCGATTCTGACCTTTTCCTATTAACCTGACACCCTCCCCTCTTCCGAGCCTGGTTTAGTCCCATTCACTAACATTATGCTCGAGTGCTCGGCCAGAGCACCCGAGCATACGAGCACAGAGGTGCTCACTCAACACTACTCCCTATGCGTTTTACTGCAAGGCACAGTGTTCTACACCACTATCCGGGCTCTTTGCAGAATTAGCAGTTTTTTAACGCGATTCGCAACAAATTTATTCGGATCGAAGCAAATGTTTTCGGAAAATTCGGCGAACCAGCCGAATCGAATTTTTGAAAAATTCGCTCATCTCTACTTATGAGTATCTCCACAAAGCAGCAGCATTTCCTGATTGTGCTGTTTTAAAGTTGCTATGACTCATGCATGGAGTAATAAGTGACTCATAACTATATTGCCTCATGATTGGACATGCTACCGGACGTGCTGCCTACAGGGCTTTATGGATAAGCCCCCAGGATACTGCCCAAGGTCAAGAGATTCTTCTTCTCTTCTGATTTTCAAAATGGTGACCAGTTTGTATGGGACGAATCCTAAACGTTTTGGATTAGCTGAAATCCAAAACATTTGGTAAATTCATAACAAATCCAAATTGTGTGGAATTTGGTCTTCTCTACACTTTTTTTTTTCTAATTTTTCCACTACTATAATATTGAAAATTTGATAGCAAATACTGTCCTTCTGTAGTAGTCAACACACATAACAAAACCTCCTTTATAGATAGGTAATTCAATTGTCAGTTTACTGCTGCTATGAGGGGAAAATTTTATTGGCAAGTTAATCCTCATAATGGTAGGTGTAGAATTGGTGTAGTTTGAAAGTTATATTGGTCCCTTTATAGGACTAAATAAAGATGCCTACAGAAGAGCATTGCATTTGTTAGTGTAATGGGTGATGCTCTAATGGAGCCTCTCACTCCGCTTCCCTTTTGGTCGCAGTAATGGCCTAACAGAGATTTAAGCTGAATATATGCAGTGCTAAAATTCCAAGCAAAGAGTAAGTTAAAGAGCCAGGACAAGAAGTAGAGTACTTGGAGTATTTGGAAGAACATGATGAAAACCATCCACAAAAAATGACATAAATTAACAGACAGGTCTTTATAGGAACATTGCTGTGGCAGGCCTCATATTCTTCAGAGGGCCCAAGGCTGCTATAGCAACTGAACAGCTCCCTCCAGGGGAAAAAACTCTCTTCCATTGTCAAAAATTACCGCAGTATCTGAAGAGTTAAAATTTCATCATAGGCGTGATCACTGGTCATGGATTTTGCCTCTGTGTGTCTGCTACGGTATCTAAAATGTCAGGCATGCACCAGCTATGGTGCCTGCTCAGCTCCTGAGTGAGGACCATATTTAAAGACCCAAAATCCACCATACAGGGGTTAAAACTGCACATCCATTCAATGGTGTCATCTATTTTACTAGTATCTATCTATCTATCTATCTCATATCTAGCTATTACAATTTTACCTGAATCAGCAAAGTATTACTCAGTTGTCACTCATACTCGTAAAATGTAGATTACAGGACATTAATTTAAGCAATCTTAATTTTAAGAAAATCCCAAAGGAACAGTGATACACTTGATTTATGACAGTAATTACATATAAGTCAGTAATCAGATATTTTACTTACAAATGGCTCAGCTGTTTTAACAGAAAAAAAGACTTCATGAGTTTTTGATGGATATTGTACATCGAAAGAATTCTTATTCCTAGGATATAAACCATCACTTGCCAATAGCCATCTGCAGTGGTATTATAGAATCTACTGACAGAATAATGTATGGCATGGAAAGTGGCATATAAGTAGTGTTTATATGTAACTAATGTGTTTAACCTCACGTCCCCAGTCACTGCTGTCCTTGATTACTAATGTTTCATTTTCACACCTCACAATTTGGACAGTCATTTTTTTTCTTATTTTTTTTTTACAAACGCAAATATAACCTGAATTATAAAATAATAAAAAAACACACTGTAGCCCCATACACTAACATTTAAAAAAATATTTTTGGGATTAAAAATCTAACCCAGAGCCTTATATAAACAAATCCACCTAAAAGAATGTGAAGCATTCATATACGGTATGCCATTTTCACCAGTGTCCACATCCACTTATCTGTGTAAAATCCTCAGAACTGAGTAAAGTAAAAGTCTCTATAATCCACATTCCATGGAGGTAGCAAGCATCCTGATAAAGCACAAGGGGTGATTAGATTACAAGCTTCCTAAACTATAAGAGAACTGTCACGTTACAGGGGTATGTGCAGCCCTGAACTTAACCCTACCTCTGACCCCGCCTACTTGCAAGGCCCATCTTAGGCAACGGCGTACAACTAGTTTTATTTCATATCTTCATGATAATCCATGGTTTTAAATTTGTTCATAAAAAATCAGATGAGGACCTGTAAGACCTGAAATCCACTGTGTACAATCTAGAAACCCAGGAATTATAAGACCTATGATGTCTCATGTATAGAAAGTACGGAATACAATGCATTGAAATATGTTATATGCAAGTACAAGAAGCCTATACATACAGTACATATATAAAGTACAGCCCACCAGGAAGAATGACATGTTTGACAACCCTTTCAAATAATTTTAGCTACTAAGTGGAGCTATTACCATACCATAAAAAACAGCCCTGTGCCATTATTCCTCTTCCTTTTAATTTTAGAGTTGGCATTATGCATTTGGGTCACCATCTCCTTTTATTGAGAATGGATCACAATCCTTCCATAGAACCAACCATCTACACCTACAGAAATATATATAGCGCATTTAAAAGCACTTTAAGACCTGCAATCTCTCCAATCATCTCCCTTTCTGGTCTGAAACAGGCCATAGTCCGTTAAGACTATAAAATGTATATTAGATTGTGTTGGTCCTTTCACTTCCCTTCTGTACCTCCTGGTTCTGTAGACAGGACTCTTCGTACACAACCAAAAAGGATGCTTAGTGCCAGCAAAGGTGATTCACTCACATGCTGATTTCCTTCACTACAAATTTATACTGTGATCCTGCAATCATGCTTCCAATTTTAAGGACAAGATGAATGGCAGACATTAAAATTAGAAAGGTCTTCCCAAAATTACAATCCCTTCTTACCTTTACCAGTTACCAACCTGTCCCATCGATCCATGTCATATCACCAACTATCATCTCTCACTTCATTTACTAGCCTAATGTAATAGTATTCTCTTTTAATCTTTTTGAGCTATTGTCCACATTTAGCAAAGTAGATTACCTAATACTCATTCGATCTTTCCAATCAATTGGCTTAAAAGAATTCGGTCTAGATTTACTAATACTGATGGAGTAAGCCTTGATAGGTTGTCTAGACATACACCAGTAGCTCAGGCTGGATGATAAATGTCATACAGAAGTAGAAAGTTTTCTCTTGACTGTATACTAGAGATGAGCGAATCATTCAAAATTATATTCGCCGAACATTCGTCAAACTTTTCATAAGATTTGTATATTCTACGAATCTATTCTACGAATCTGCGTACAAATCATACGTTATTATGTGGCATTTTGCGAACATTGGTGCACTAATAACGAACGTTCAGTTTTAAAAGGTATGCAACTTCTTTGGACACGTACGCATGAGCGTACAAATTGCGTACTATAATGACGGGCTTTGCTGGAGAGGAATGGTGGGGCCGGAGGAACGCTCTGAGTCTGACTCCTGGCTACATATGGATTCTGTATCAGCAGATCACCCGGCTGAGACTGAGATGAGCATGCCATCCACTCCACTACCTCATCCACTTTCTCCTCCACTACAATTTTGAGCCTTGGTTGGTTAACCCAGTGGAACACCAGCCAAGTATTGCGAATACTACAAGTAGAAGCTCCAGCTACAGGTCCTTTGGCAGTGCTGTCCTGTGCCACCTTCTCTTTGTTTTTAGAGCTCGAGGTCTGGCTGGAACTGGACCCCTTTTGCTTATCCATTCCAGACATTTTTCACTTGACTCTATGGCCCTGCAGCTGGTCTTTGTCTTTGTCCCTGTCTCTCTCTATCTCTTTCCCTGTCTCTCTCTCCCTGCCTGATTAATTACTAGCCCTGCACTGGCCCTGCACTTTCCCTGCAGTATCCCTGATGTGTAATATGGATTCCCTGAACCCCAATTTCAACAACACAGGTCACAGTCTTTAGGAACTTCACACACAGTGCTTCTGCTCGTTTCAGCAGTCGCAGCAGAAGTGATGTGTCACTGGCTTACTGAGCCTGAGCCAATCAGAGCAAGCCCTGCCCACTAGATCAGGTAACCACTTTATTCCCGGGCTTTTGCGCACGAATAATGAACTAACAGTAAAAGTTCGCTAAGTAATTGAATTCATACGCAACAGCGTATAGAGTAACTTATACGTAGCATTAGCGTACAATTTATCGGACAAGTACGTAGCGAATGCGTAGAAAGCCTTAGGAACATTTTCAAATCTTAACAGATCGAATCTCCAAATATTCGGATTCGCTTCGCAGCTGAAAATTTCCAAGATTCGATACGAATCAACGAATCGGCAAATAGATTCGCTCATCTCTACTCTATACCAATTATTGGTTGACTTATTTTGAGAGAAATGTTTATGCCAGAATTGTTGCTCAATTCTGGCACAAAATGGTGTGTATTTGGCTCCACCCCTTTTCTGTGAGGCTCCACCCTTTCGACTAAGCACCAGCCCCTTGTCGAACATGTCGGAAAAAAGTATAGAAACCCTCGATGAGATGCAGATTTTTGGCAGACACATTAGTAAATCTGGGCCACTGCCTTATCTTGGTTTCCTCCTACCTCTCTAATTGCAGTGTGATGTTCACGGTTTGTACTTCCTCTCTGATTATTCCCTATGTCTGTATAAACTACTGAAAATGTTTAGAACACAAAAAAACTACTCACCTCGCATTCCGCTGGCTATCCAGCACTGGTCCTCCTGGTGTTTGTCTACATATGGTCATCATGTGACCAATTTAGCCAATCAGAGTAAGGAGTGGTTAGTGCTGTAGCTTACTGGAATTTCCACTCAGTTCTGCATCATGATGCTAATAGTATAGCACATGATTGCTGCAGCTACTAATTTAATATTAATTATACCTTTAAAAATGCAAAATAAATCTTTCATTTCCCATAAATGAACTCTAATCATTAATCTGAACCCCAATAATTTAAAATAACTGAAGTGTGAAGCCTTAGGGCACCATTGTTAATTTGCAGTCCCCAAATTTCGGATCTGCAAAACACGGATACCAGCCATGTGCATTCCATATTTTGCAGAAAGGAACAGCTGGCCCCTAATAGAACAGTCCTATCCTTGTCAATAATGAGAACAATCATAGGACATGTTCTATTATTTTGCGGAACGGCCATACGGACATATAGAAACGGAATGCACACGGAGTCACGGAGTTGGGCTGAAAAAAAAAAATGGAACAGATACAGAAAAAAATAAGTTTGTATGAATGAGCCTTTAGTAGTAAATTTGGATTTAAATGTTTTTATTTATCGAAAAAAATTTCAAAATGTAAGTTTTTGAAAACAACTTTTTAAAGTACCAATTAAATTCTGAAGTGACTTTGAGGTTACATAATAGAAACCATCACAAATGACCTTATTTTAGAAACTACACCCCTCAAATTATTCAAAACTGATTTTACAAATCAGTTTTACCCTTTAGATGTTCGTTTGTTTACCCTTTAGATCAGGGGTGCACAACGTTTTCTGGGTGGGGGCCACATTGTCCGACTGAACCAACGTCAAGGGCGGAAACTAAAATTTAAAGGGGTATTACCAACTGAAATACTGTATTTATGGCAGATTGAACACACAGTGTATACCATTAATGTCTAGTTACAGTTCCAGGAGTCCCATCAAATGGGAGAAATACATGAAAAATGCATGTGAGCAGCCACAAAACATGGACATACATGTCTGTTACCAGATGGATGGGGCCACACAGAATGGTATCAAGGGCCGCATGTGGCCCCCGGGCCGCAGGTTGTGCACCCCTGCTTTAGATGTTCCAAAGGAATTAAAGCAAATTAATTAACCTTTTGGATATCGGAGGTTTTTTCGGTTTTGCGTTTTCATTTCTACCCTTTTTCTATCCTATTTTCCGTGAGCTATAACTTTTTTATATTTTCGTTCACATAGCTGTATGAGGGCTTATTTTTTGCAGGACAAGTTGTACATTCGAATGTCACCATTAATTATGGCATAAAATGTAGTGGGAAGCGGTAAAATTTAAGTTTAACATTTTCGGTCGTGGTGATACCCATGATGTTTATATTTGTTATTTAGGTATTTATTTTTTAATTATACAGAAAGGAGGTGATTTAAACTTTTATATTTTATTTTTTTTTATATTTTTTTTACATTTTTTATTATTTTTTGTGATTATTTTAAGCATCATATATGAACTTATACATTTTTTTTTTTACAATTTTTATTTTGAGCTATGAGGGATTTTTATCATTCAATTTCATGCCATGTTTGCTCATTTCTTATCCTGGCCTGCCATCTGGTCGCCAAAATAGGAATTGCAGCATGAACGCTGTAAGCCTCATCAGCAAGGTTTACAGCATTCAAATCAACTGCAGATGCCCCGATTGGTTACAAGGGGCATCTGTAGGACACCTGGAAGCACGCGCTTCCGGGTTTTAGTGCTATTAGATGCCGTGATCTCACGTGATCACGACATCTAATGCCTTTAATTACCGCGATCGGCATTATTGTAGCTACAGGTCTCTGCAGTCTAAAACATTTATGGCGCTGGTAGCGAAAGGGTTAAAGTAAAGTAAAATACGAACATCTTACGTGTGCACATTTTTCTCATTCCCATTAGTAGAAATGACCATTCTTGTCCACAATACAAACAGTCTGCAGGGTTCAGATGGACTTTTTGTAGTGCAGATTTTGATGGATAGGTATACAGGCACCATATTGCTTTTGGACAGCCTCTGGGGTACGTGTATAGCTATTTTATAAGAACCATTGGGGTCATTTATCAAACTGGTGTAAAGTAGAACTGGCTTAGTTGCCCATGGCAACCAATCAGATTCCGCCTTTCATTTTTGACAGCTCCTTTGGAAAGGTGGAATCTGATGCTATGTTGCTATGGGCAACTAAGCAAATTCTACTTTACACCAGTTTGATAAATGACCTCACATATGTTTTTTGTTGTTTTTTGTCTCTTGAAGGAACTGTGCAAGAGTTTTCTTTCCACAAAGCACGGGCACTGACAGTGGGGCTGCTGCATTTGGATCGCAGATCCATTCACTTGAATGGGGTCCGCAATCCGCATCCAACAGTCCGTCCTGCAAAAAAGTAGGGCATGCACTACTTTTTTGCAGTGCGGAGGCACGGCCAGAAACACCACGGAAGCACTCTGTAGTGCTTCCTTGGTGTTCCGATCCGTGCCGCCGTCCCACATCTCCGGAATTGCGAACCCATTCAAGTGAATGGGTCTGCGATGCTTGATGTGGGCTGCATGCAGCCGGTGCCCATGTATTGTGGACCCAGCGTATGCGAGCCACAATACGGCCATGGGCCGGCAACGGCCGTGTGCATGAGCCCTAACAGCCAGGTTCCTGCCGCCGATCAGACAAACACAACTCCTGTGTCTGCCCAATTAACGTGCTGTGCATGTCTGGCACTGGTCAGGAAATCTGTTCCCACAGCACCGTACATGTATGGCACTCGTCAGGAAGGGGTTGTAGTGAAAACCACATTTTGTTGTATTTATGTACTTATGTACTTATAGTTGGAGACTTTGCCGAAGCTTGACAAGAAATTTGATTTGTTACAAATTAATTAGTCACAAATCTCTATGTTAACACCTTATTCAGCCTTTCAGTCAGGCAGAAGTGTACAATGATGTCAGCACGTGATCACGCTGGGAGCACACGGTGATCATCACTCTCATTGCGGGTCCTTTGGCAGGTCTTTTCCACTCAAGAGAGGAGAGGACTGCCTCTGCGAGAGCAAGCGGATAAGGTGTTTTTCAGCCTTCCTTACCTTAGCCATGTCCCTGAGTATCGCACACCTTGTGCTTTTTGATACTCCAGTAACTTTGCAGCTCTGAAATATGGCAAAACTGGTGGCAAATGGCATCTTGGCAGCTTCACGATTGATTCTCCTCAATGGGCAGTTATTTTGCAACTTTTTTTCAACACGCTTCTTGCGACCCTGTTGGCTATTTACCATGAAACACTTGATTGTTCGGTGATCACGCTTCAAAAGTTTGGCAATTTCAAGACTGCTGCATCCCTCTGCAAGACATCTCACATTTTTTTACTTTTCAGAGTCCGTCAAATCTCTCTTTTGTCCCATTTTGCCAAAGGAAAGGAAGTTGTCTAATAATTAAGCACACCTTATATAGGGTGTTGATGTCATTAGACCACACCCCTCCTCATTACAGAGATGCACATCACGTGATTTACTTAATTGGTAGTTGGCTTTCAAGCCTATACAGCATGGAGTAGAACAGCATGTATAAAAAGGATGATGTGATAAAAATATTCATTTGCCTAATAATTCTGCACACAATGTAAGAATTTCATGAATTTCAGAACATCACATCAGAGCCCCATATCAGCCCTCCATGTCAGAACCCCATCAGCCCTCCATGTCACACCCCCATCAGACCTCAGATCAGCCCACTGTGCCCCCATATTAGCCCACTGTGCCCCCATCAGACCTCAGATCAGCCCGCTGTGCCCCCATATCAGCCCACTGTGCCCCCATCAGACCTCAGATCAGCCCCCATATCACCCCACTGTGCCCCCATATCAGCCCACTCTGCCCCATGAGACCTCAGATCAGCCCCCATATCAGCCCCCTCTACCCCTATCAGACTTCAGATCAGCCCATCAGCCCCCATATTAGACAAATGTGCCCCATCAGACCTCAGATCAGCCCATAAGCCCCCATATTAAATGAATATTTCCCCATCAGACCACAGATCAGCCCCCATATCAGCCCCCTCTATTCCCATCAGACCTCAGATTAGCCCATAAGCCCCCATATTAAATGAATATGCCCCCATCAGACCTCAGATCAGCCCACCCAGCCCATAAGGATAAAATAAAACCTCTCTTACCTGTCCTGCGCCGCAGCTCTGCTCCAGGTCCGGCACTCCTCTGGCTTCTAAAGGCCGGCACTGCACTGTCACCTGACACGTGCATGCAGCGTCAGCACTACGTCCTGACGCTGTACGCGGTCAGAACAGTGCAGAGCCGGCCCGGGAAGACAGAGGAGCGCTGGACCCGGAGCGGAGCCGCGGTGCAGGACAGGTAAGAGGTTTTTTATTTTATCCTTATGGGCTGGGTAGGCTGATCTGAGGTCTGATGGGGGTCACGGCACCTTATGCATACAAGTGAGCGCTTCCATAATGGAAGCGCTCACTTGTATTCGCTTTATAAGACGCACCGCAATTTTCCCCCTACTTTTGTGGGTAAAAAAGTGCGTCTTATAAAGCGAAAAATGTGGTAATTTATATTAAACATCAGCAAAATCACATGTAAATGTTCTGTTCCATTTCAGCTATTTGCAGTCTCAGACACTGTTATTTTATAATAGATTGTCCAGCAAATGTTTAAAAGTCAGTTGTGATCTTTTAGGGTTATTGCAGTTTTTACAAATACCCTAGCTTATTATGATGTTAAAGGAAATGGTTTTGTGGCTTTACGTCATGATTTATTGAAAGGTGTTACTTATAGGTGTTGAAGCAATGCTTGTTGTCCCCTTTTTCTTAAATCAGGTAGGGTCAATGTGTTATTCAGTTACTTTATTGCATTACCTCCATAAATAGACTTTCTTGCAGACAATGAAAAAATAACATATTTGACTGTCAATATAAATTAGTAGGCAGAGTGTTTTACTGCGCAGTTTACTAACTTCCCAATTAAGTGCAAACAAGCATGTCATTGTTTCCCGTTGATGTCTCTTGCTCCTTAATAAAGCAAATATGTGCTCACAGCATCAGCGAGTTAGCGTGCAGGCACCAATGTTTATACGTCTCATAAAGCTGGCTCTTAGAAGTGCTCAGGGTCTAACATAGGCGTATGAACCTTCCCAGCACATTTTTGTTCATGTGTATAAATCATTACAGATGTATACAATTAGCAGACTGAGTTCTCTGGTGTGAAAAGTTTCCTGTGAGGCATTAGGAGCATTTCTTTTTAACTAAGGGTTTAGATGCACTCTGTACTTGGTCTCTGTACTAATGTTTCACAAAATGCAAATATTCATGATTGTTCTTGAATCATTGCTCAGTCTCTAATTAAATCATTAAATCTGCAAATGTATATTCATGTTGGGAAAAAATTACTAACATCTCCTCCATGGAAACGTTAGGAAGAAAATCACAGCACTCCACTAGGATCCAGTGGTAGGAAGTGTTTAGTCATCCATATCAGAAGAGCAGCATTACAGCCTTCTCCAGAGCCATTTTTGTAAATATGACCAAAGACCTGTTCAAGTACTATATACTGTACACTAGTTGCCAATAAAAATAAGATAGAAATGCTGGAATGCTGAAAAACTCAGCATGCAGTTATGTCTCAGGCAGATAGTTAAATAATTACAAGATTACACACTGGGTCTTGCCACAAGAAGGTGTAAAAGTGCTTCCCCGCTGCTCTATGAAAAGTCTCTCAGAAGTTTCTTTTGGGCAGTGTACCTCTGAGAGATTGTTGAAGCAGAGTGGTGTTGAGATCAGAGTTTATGTGAAGGCACGTATACACGGAGAACATGTACCAGATGGACCAGACAGAACACCAGTAGAGAGGATCATTTGATCTGCCGACAACCACAAGCTGCTCCCACAGTTTTATTGTCCATCATCTAGACAGAGGTGACACCTTCATCATACACCCCTGTCACTGTCTGGACCATTTCCAGGAACTTAGCAGAAGAAAGTTGTGTCATTGTGTCCATTATGTATCTTACCATTCACAGCCAGCCACCATCACCTTTGCTTGTAGTTAGGTCATCAATGAGAAACCTGGACTGCTATGGACTAGAACCATATCATCCTTAGTGATGAATCCAGGTTCTGCTTGGGATCCCACAGCAACCAGGTTTGAATATGGAGACCTCATAGTGAGCCATTCAATCTAGCTTTTGCCGTGGAGTGGCACACTGTCCCAACTGCTGGTGTAATAATCTGGGCGACTATCACACATAACAGTCAGTCATAATAGTGATAGTGATATGAGGGACACTAACAGCTCAGTGATACTTGCAGGACATCCTGTAGCCACATGTACTGTCTCACACTGCAGGGATCCCAACTGGCATTTTTCAGCAGGATAATTCTTGTCCACACACAGCAAGGGTTTCCCTGAAATATTTCCACCAGATTGCAACACTTCCATGGCCTGTCCAGTAACCAGATTTATCGGCTATTGAACATTTATGGGGCCAGCTGAGATGCCAGCTTTAACTATCTACAAGTGTGCAGGAACTACAGGCTAAGCTGCAAAATTTGTAGAGAAATGTGTTGCAAGATACCGTACGGAATCTTTATACCTCCACACCCAACCTAATTTTATTTTGTATCCAGACTAGTGGCAGCCCAACAGGGTTTTACACTGACAAAAAAGAACTGCCAATATGAATAATGCACACTAATATATACGAAAATGTAAATATACTTTATTATTACATGAACAAGTAAAAAGCCATAAAAGTCAAATCAATGGAAGTAACGATACACAAATAGAGGGGCTACCTGGAAAAGTACATATCAATATGAATCTTTAATGGTACATAATAGTAACCAGTATGTAATACAGTAAAGTGCAAGTGCCTAACTAAACATACATAATAGGAAGAAATATCCGATCCATATATGAAGTGAAAAACAATACAGACCAGCCCCACCTCAGACCCCAACGCACGTTTCGCTGTCGCTTCCTCACAAATTAAGGTTATGCACATAGGAAGTCAAAATACACGTCACCAGTACATACTAAATGGTAAAACACTGGGTAACACTGAAAAAGACTTAAAGGGGTTGTCCGGGTTCAGAGCTGAACCTGGACATACCCTTAATTTCACCCAGGCAGCCTGCCTGATGTTATCATCGGAGCTTCCTATGTTCATCCTAATTAGCGCAAGGCGAAAGGCATTTTGCCCGGTTCCAGTGATGAACCGGGCTCTGCCAGGCGCTGATGGGCGGGCTTTAGCGCTGCCCTAGCCAGTAAAACGCAAAGCTTCTGCCCGGCAGTGTGTTATTGTACACAGAAGAGCCTTTTCCCTGCGCAATCCAGCGCAGGGCAAGGGAGGGCATTGGAGCATGAGATGCTCCGATGCTAACATCAGGCGGGCTGCCTGGGTGAATTTAAGGGCATGTCCGGGTTCAGCTCTGAACCCGGACAACCCCTTTAAGGATTTTAGTGGACAGACTAAGCTGTAGAAACCAGAGTCAGGCAGCTGCTGCCAAGGCCAATAATGGGTTGCATCAAAAGGGGCATAGATGCACAAGATGAGAACCTAGTCCTGCCACTTTACAAATCACTAGTCAGACCACACATGGAGTACTGTGTACAGTTCCGGGCTCATGCGAACAAAGCAGACATAGCAGAGCTGGAGAGGGTTGGCGACTACATGCGTTATAAAAAGAAACTAAGGAGTCTGGGAATGAGATATGACCCATAATGCCATGCACTGAGCAAATCATTAGCTAGCCATTATCCAAAGGATCCCCAGTTACAATGGAAATAATGCAAAAAAAAATAAAATAAAATTCTCTCATTGTCTTCCAAAGGTCGTTCAGTGACCTCTTGGGAACAAATTATGTGAAAAATATTTAAGAAAAGAATTAAAAGAAAAAAAATAATTACAAATAAAATAAAAAAATGTGGCAAAAAAATAGAAAATTATAAAAAAAATACCATAAAAAAGTCCCCCAACAGTCTTTTTATGACCCTTTGGGGGACATATTATGTGGCAAAAATATATTTAACAAAATAAGTAATAAGCCAATTATTTAAAAAAATACACTAAAATACAAATAAACGTAAAAAATAAAAAGGAAAAAGTGCAAAATAAAAAAAGTGGCAGTGTCCCTCAAAGGTCTTTTTATGACCTCTTTGGGGACATGTGTAGCAGAAGTATATTAAAAACTAAGTAAAAAAAAAACATAAAAGAAAAAACACCCACACCAACCAAAACAGTCTCCATTATAGCCCCATTCATGTGAAACTATACATATAATATAACAAAACGGTCAAAACAAAATAGGAAACTAATTATAATATATTTTATTTGCATATTTAAAGAATAAGGAGCTATAGTTAACTATAGTAAACTTTTAAAAAATGTTTTGTACAGTTTCCCCCAAATAAAAGTAAAAAAAAAAAAAAAAAGTTATAAGGCCCTATGTGTCACATACAAAATTGTTGGAAAAATTATTTTGGTAGTTCAACACATAAAAAAGTTACAACCGTTTGACTTACCAGGTGGTCATTAAGGCCTTTTCAGATCTGGTCATTAAAGTGTTAACCAATGAGCACTTTCGCTGCTAGTAAGGGAAAATGCTTACTGGTTATTGCAATGGCGCCTGTAACTGGCAGGAGGAGGTAATAGCCAGTGAGCGCCGTCCTCTGCAATGAAGGAAAGCGCTGCTTTATGAATAGGAGGCAGGAAGGAGATGTCGCCACTTTTCCTGTAAAAATGATTTTTAATAAGTTCTTGCAGCATGGCCCCTGAAACAGAAGGTTCTACCTTACCAGCTTCATGCCGCCCTCGTCTTCTGAGCTGCCCCCATCTTCCAGTTCCTGCACTGTTTACACCTGGGAGTGCATGGCCATGGTCTCATACAACGCTCCTGTCAATGACTGGCTTCAAAAGTGACATGCTGCTTGTGGCCACATCACTGCTGAAGCCAGTCATTGGCTGGAGAGGTGCATGCATAGGTGGATAGGCAATGTACCTAACCGGGACACTTCCCGGTGGGCCGATTGCCTAAAGTATGCTGTGGGCCGGCATCAGCAGGGTGAGCGGCGGCCGCTGCCCTCACTACAATACACATTACAATACACGTTGCGGCCACCAGCAGCCCTGCTGTTATCTCATTATAATACCAATGTCATGATAATGAGATCGCAGCAGGGCTCCTGCTGGCCGCAACGTGTATTGTATTGTGTATTGCAATGTGTATTGTATAGAGGGCGACGGCCGCCGCTGGCCCTCCTGTGATCTTCTTATCATGCCCTATTGTGCGGCCCCTGCCTCTGATAAAGTGCCCGCCCCTGTACCTCCTGCTGCCCCTGACACCCGACAGCAGGAGAGAGCTCACTACTGTGCTCTTCAGATGGGAAAGGACCTGTGGCTCCTCCCACGCCCAGCGTCAGCGCGACTGACGCTGTGTCATCATCCCTACCCCTCCTGCTCCAGGACACAGGCCAGAAGAGGCTGCTCCAGGTCTGCACACTACGGTAAGTTTTTTTGTTTGTTTGTTTTTTGCCAGCCATTGACAATAAGGGGGTATGGCACATTTAAGTGTCCACTGTACATTACTGGGAGCAGTGGGGCATTACTGGGGACAGAAGGGAAATTACTGGGGACTCTATAGTAACATTACTGGGAGCAGAGGGGAAATTACTGGGCGCTCTATAGTGACATAACTGGGAGCAGGGGGCATTAATAGGGACGCTATAGTGACATTACTGGGGGAAGGGGGCATTACTGGGGCCTGTATAGTGACATTACTGGAAGCAGGGCGGCATTACTGGGGGCTTTATAGTGACATTACTATATTACTGGGGTAGAGGGACATTACTGGGGGAGCTATAAGGACATTACTGGGGGTGGGAGCATTACTATGGCTGCTATAGGAATATTACTGGGGTGGAAGGCATTACTGGAGGGCAAGGAGAGGACATGATATACTGCTCCCTCTATGGTATTTCTGGCCCCGCCTCTCTCAATCTTAGCCCGCCCACAATTTGGGGCCACTTATTTTTTTTTCCAGGGCCACTTTTAATTCCCAATCCGCCCCTGGGTGCATGTGACCATGTCCATGCACTGCCAGGTGTAAACAGTGCAGGGACTAAAAGATGGAGGCAGCAGGGGACAGTGTGGAGGACCAGAGCCTCTGGGAGCATGTCGACATGTTGTTTATTTGCGGCCCCTTAAAATATAGCGATGTGACAATGCGGCCCTCAGACCAAAAAAGGTTGTGCACCCCTGCTATAGACAATGGTCATTAAGTTACAAAGTATATCATAAGTAGAATGTAGCAAATAATACTGTAAAGTCAATAGCCAGTGCTAAGCCATAGTGCATTCGTATTTTATAAATAGGCAAATCGTAAAAGTCATAACATACCCATAATATGTAATCAGTGTCACCTCAGGAGAACTGCATACCCCATCGCGTGTTTCGGTAAAACCATCATCTGGGAGCAAGGCTCTCCTTGAAAGTATTTTGTATTTAAATATAAAGCTCACCAATCAAAGCGTACCATTGAAATAATGATACAATTCACTACCAGTGTGTAACAGCGTCATAAAGTGCGTCCCAGTCACTACCATTCCCACACGCCACACGTGTCCGCACACATCACCGGTTCCTATGATACAGGTGCATGTCAGGATGTAGTGGACTTTTGCACATATCATGCGCAACATCGGCATGCGTAAAAAGTAGAAACACCATAGAAATATATCTCACAATTGTGTCTATAAGGTGCACGTGCTTGTAAACAGCAATACTATAGATAATAAATATGTTGATGCTATGTCAACATGATCATTCATACAAGGTATATGGACACTATATCTAATCATACCCATATGGGCAAAACACGATTAATACACCAAATATATAAAAATAAAATGCTTATATCAATAAATCATTATAAATATCTGAAAAACTACATCAATATATACTGTGTGTAATTTTACATAAGCAGTGTTATTCTCCAGCAAAACACATTAAAAGACACATTAAAGGGGTTGTGTCACTTCAGTAAGTAGCATTTATCAGGTACAGAAAGTTAATACAAGGCACTTACTAATGTATTGTTATTATCCATATTGCTTCCTTTGCTGGCTGGATTCATTTTTTCATTACATTATACAGTACATTGCTAGTTTCCATGGTTACAGACCACCCTGCAATCCATCAGTGGTGGTCATACTTGCACACTATAGGAGAAAGCGTCAGCCTCTCTGGTGGCCGGGACCATGGGAGTTCACATAGGCTAGTACTTTTTCCTATAGTGTGCAAGCACGACTACCACTGATGGATTGCAGGGTGGTCTGTAATAGAGATGAGAGAATCGATTTGTCGATTCGTTGATTCGTATCGAATCTTGGGAATATCTAGCTGCGAAGCGAATATTAGGCGATTCGCTTCGGCTTTGTACGCATTCGCTACGTAGTTTGTCCTATAAATTATACGCTATTGCTACGTATAAGTTACTGTATACGCTGTTGCGTACGAATTCAATTCATTAGCGAACTTTTACTGTTAGTTTGTTTATCGTGCTCAAAAGCCCGGGAGGAAAGCGGTCACCTGACCTAGTGGGCAGGGCTTGCTCTGATTGGCTCAGGCTCGGTAAGCCAGTGACGCATCACTTTTGCTGCGACTGCTGAGACGAGCAGAAGCACTGTGTGTGAAGTTCTGAGACCTATTTTGTGAAAATGTGATATAATAGCTCTGGGAATCCATATTACACATATCAGGGATACTGCAGGGCAATTGCATGGCCAGTTCAGGGCTAGTATATAA
Source organism: Rhinella marina (assembly GCA_900303285.1). Lineage (NCBI taxonomy): Eukaryota > Metazoa > Chordata > Amphibia > Anura > Bufonidae > Rhinella > Rhinella marina. The sequence goes on from ONZH01025951.1 coordinate 23,728, forward strand.
AGAGGACCTTTCATGCTTTTATTTTACAGTAGCTAAATACCTTTGCTGGGAGGGTACCCCAGCTGATGCTGCCACCCGTGACCGTTCTTCAAAATAGCGCTCCTGCGCCCCCCCTGTATTTTTCCGGCTCAGTATGTTAATACTGTGCCGCGATCCAATCACATCGGAGAGCGTCACAGCCAAGGAGTTTTTTTCTCCCTGGCTGTGACGCTCTCCGATGTGACTGGATCGCGGCACAGCCAGGGAGAAGGAGACGCCCATTGAGAAACCCTGGCGTCTCCTCCTCCCTGCTCCGATGCTCAGTATTAACATACTGAGCGGGAAATATACAGGGGGGGGTGCAGCGGGGCGCAGGAGCGCTATTTTAAAGAATGGTCACGGGTGGCAGCATCAGCGGGGGGTACCCTCCCAGTAAAGGTATTTAGCCAATGTAGAATAAAAGCATGAAAGGTCCTCTTTAATCAAGCAGGGAGAGAGAGACAGGGAGAGATAGGGAGATATACGAGATATAGGGAGGTATAGGGACAAAGACCAGCTGCAGGGCCACAGAGTGAATTGAAAAATGTCTAGAATGGATAAGCAAAAGAAGTCCAGTTCCAGCCAGACTTTGAGCTTTAAAAAAAAGGAGAAGGTGGCACAGAGCAGCAGTACCAAATGACCTGTAGCCGGAGCATCTACTAGTAGTATTCGCAATACTTGGCCGTTGTTCCACCAGGCTAACCCACCGAGGCGCAAAATTGTAGTGGAGGAGAAAGTAGAGGTAGTGGAGTGGATGGCACGCTCATCTCAGTCTCAGCCACATGATCTGCTGTCATCTGCTGATACAGTATCCATATGTAGCCAGGAGTCAGACTCGTCCTGCTCCACCATTCCACTCAAGCAAACCCCGTCATTTTCTGCCACCTCTCGGGCTTCAGTGTTCCCTCCTAGTGGTGTCCCTTCTGCAATTTCTAAAAAAAGAAGCAACAGTGGCCGGAACTGTCCCACTATGCACTAGGGCTTCTTTCCTGTCCAGCCTCAAGTATCATGTTAGAGAGGGCTTTTTAGAGCCACTGGGGGTGACACCCAAAAGGACAAATCTGTCACCGGGCAGTGTTCAAAAAAATACCTTTATAAAAATGAATAAAGGCTGGATTACATCCGAATTTCATACTCCCCTTGCTGATGCTGGTGGTGATTACTAGAGATGAGCGAGTAGTGTTCGATCGAGCTGGTATTCGATCGAATACTACGCTATTCGGCGTACTCGATTTCGTTCGAGTATAACGGCGATGGCGCACTTAGAATTCGTTTCCCCTCCCACCTTCCCTGGCGCTCTTTTTCCACCAATCACCATGCAGGGGGGGTATGACAGGCACGCTGAGCACGCTGGCAGCGCGAAAACGGCGTCTACATGGATTGGCTGTAAAAACCATGTGACCTCGAATATTAAAAACTCAGCTCTTCCTGCTCGTACGCATATGCTGCGTGAACTTAGTCAGGGACAGAGGCTGGAGAAGGGAGAGACAGGTTTTAGCTGTTGGACAGGCAGGAGCGTGATTAAAAGCCCTTATCAGGGCTACTATAGTGCAGTACAGTGATAGCTTTACTACAATATACACTTTACAGAGAACGGCTGCTGTATTCAGGGATAGCTGCTGGAGTAGGGACAGAGAGAGGCATTAGTGGTGTATTAGGTGCTCTGCTACATACCAAACTATATTTGGCACTACTGCTGTGTACCTTGAACTATAAAATATATAGGCCTTATAATGTGGCAACTGTACTGTGCGTTCTCTTGCAAACTAATTTAAAATACCTGGTGTTAATACCCACCGTCTGAACAGTTAGTAACACGGCTGTGTACCTTGAACTTAAAATATATAGGCCTTATAATTGGCAACTGTACTGTGCGTTCTCTTGCAAACTAATTTAAATACCTGGTGTTAATACCCACCCGTCTGAACAGTTAGTACACGGCTGTGTACCTTGAACTATAAAATATATAAGGCCTTATAATTTGGCAACTGTACTGTGCGTTCTCTTGCAAACTAATTTAAATACCTGGTGTAAATACCCACCGTCTGAACAGTTAGTACAGCGGCTGTGTACCTTGAACTTTAAAATATATAGGCCTTATAATTGGCAACTGTACTGTGCGTTCTCTTGCAAACTAATTTAAATACCATGGTGTTGAATACCCACCGT
>ONZH01025952.1:0-23581 GCA_900303285.1 Rhinella marina
TTCTCACCAGAATTCATATTTTGATCCACTTCGAATTTTCAAACTTTGGGTCGAATCCAATTCATTAAAAATTACTAGCACTCTACAATGAAGGTCCAGCTGGGTGTTACCAATTGTGGGTGTGTCACTGCACAATCTGACACTATCCAATCAGTGCTGTAACACCTGCAACTGGTAACACCCAGATTGGACGTTTATGGCAGAATGATGGGAATTCATTCATCAAACATCTAGAAGGAATAACAGAGGAATGGCACAACACAGAGCCATATTTGCATGCAGGGAATGTATGGAGCAGGCTCGCAATTTGAGCTCACTTCTGTATTCCAGCTTGGTTGCAATTAGAAAACTTTTAATTCTAGTAATATCACCCCTCATATGCCGCTCTTAACCAGTGCCCGCTGCATCTGAGTCCCCCTTTCGAATGTCCCCACAGTGTAATTGCGGGGCTCTGGTCAGATGTTATGACAGCCTGGGCCCTGGTGAAGGCTCTCAGGCCTGCCATAGTAAGCTGCCTGTCAAGCAGCCAGTAAAAATCCCATTCCTGCAATAGCATTCTATTGCAGTCTATGGTAACAGCGATCAGAAGAATAAACAGAATCTGTTTACTATCTCCACACAGTTCCACTGTTTTTTTTTTGTTTGTTTTTTTTTGGGGGGGGGTGTTGAATTTATTCAAATCAGCATATAAGTGATTACTACACGAATATGGTGCCAATACAGCAGTATTTCTGCAACATGCCGCCCCCCAGGGCCGATCATGTCCCAGGTTTTAGAGATGCCAAGTGGTGAGGTGGTCTTAACAGTTTTGTCTGTCACGGGTCAGGGTTAGTCTCCTTAGCAATAAAGGGGAGAGTTGTAGGAGGTAGAGAATAAGTTGAGTCCAAACTGGATAAAGTTCAACAGTTTTACTTGAATAAACTTGCATCCAGACAACACCTGATCTTTCTCTGGCTCCAGAAGGTTTTGGGGTAAACTGACAGGCAAACTGGGAATACATTGCTTTCTCTCTCTGCTGTTCTAATCTCTGGCTTCCGTCTGGTACCTGGACCTTTGAGTGGGGTTCTTTTGGCTGTTGACCCCCTCGTAATACTCAGTCTACAAACTGCAAGCAGTGATGGTGCTCTATGAGCTGCTTCCCTTGAAGACTCCTGCTGCATTCCCCTCACTGTGCCATGTCTTGTCTCTTTCCAGCTCAACTCTAGACTGTAGCTTCCTTCCCTTAGTAGCAAGCAGGACTTCTTTTCAATGGGGGGAGAATGGAATGGTAAGTTCCATTCTATCTAAAGATCTGTCTCTGCCAAATACACTGCCACCTGCTGGTAAACCAGGCACAGTACACGATCATACAATACATAAGTTACATAACCATGTTTAAGGCACAATATCAAAGGACCTTGAATTTAATACACAGAGATTATTTATTAACCATTAGAGACAGTAGCAGGGTGAAGGAATGGTAGTGCCCATCTGGAGTACTACATTTCCAAAGTCAACTGTCGGTAGTAGTGTCTTTAGTGCATTTCAGGAAAGGAAAGGACATAGTATTGCACTTCCGTGTCTTCAACTTCCAGTAAGCAGATTTGCAAACCGTTCCATTTGCTTTGTGTGACTGCGAACATTTAGGCCGAAAAATGTCAATGCTACAGAAGGGTTCAAAACAAAAGACACAGAGCCAGGATGTGGGTGGTAGCTGCACCAACTGTCCGGCTAGAAGTAGCAGACGGCAGTTGTCCCTGACTTCGGAAACGCACAACATTATCATTGATGAGAAAGAGAATGAGATTGTGGATTGGATGGCTCACTTCTCCTCTCAGTTGGAGCAGGATAACATGGAGGTGACTTTGGAGTCTAACACTGTGCCATGAAGCTGGGGGGGTCACAGCGTTCCTCCTCCTCCTCCTTCTTATAGCCCCAGAGAAGGTCTTCAGTGGAGTCCACTTTGTCTTCACTGTCCCTTCCTAGTGGGGTGTCTTCCTTTTTCCTAAGAAGTGTCAAGAAAACCCCACTACGCATTATAGCAGAGAGTCAAGAGAGTCTCCCTGATAATGACTTGTGGGAGAGCAGTCACCACTTGGGCTGCACTGAGGAGGAGGTTCGAGAGGAGGCTGGTGACCCCATGCATAGCTGTGTTGATGGTGGTGGTAATAGTGGCACCTATAGCCATGTCATTGGAGGTGGGGGCAGTGATAGTGGCAGTCGGGGCAAGTTCTGAGCAGGGGAGGGGGGCCCAGGAGCCCACCGTAAAATCCCACAGTCTGATAAAAGCAACACGGAGGCTGAGGACTCTGATGACGATTGTGTGCTGGACAAGAACTGAGAGCCGGAGCGGGGTGCCGAGGAGGAGGCAACATCAGTGCCAGAATTATGGTGACGGCATCAATAAAGAGCAGAGGCAATATACCACCCAAATAATAGCTGGGCGCCTGTGCCTTGGTACCTGATAATGCCAGTGACACTGTGGGTGGGTTAGGCCCAAAATGCACCACAGCTAAGCCCAGCTTGGCTTCTGTAGCTCTGTGTGAACAACTCCTGTATGGTGTTCTTTCTCCACAAGGCAGGCACACAAAACCCCAGCCGTGTGCAAGATCTGCAGAATTAAAATAAGTTGTGGCCATTCAAACACAATCCAGCACTTAAGGCGGCATCACCAGAAACTTTGGCAAAATGCAACTGGCATGCATTCCCAATCAGAACAAGACTATCCTCCTTGTCCTGTTGTAGCAGCCAACCCGCATCCCCAAAAAATATGGTATCTGTGTCATCATCATCATCATTACCTTCTTCTCCTGCTCTTCCTTGTCCTCAACTCCATCGAGAGACACCAATAAGGCTACTTTTACACTTGCCTTTGTAATTCCGGTATTGGGATCTGGCACTGATCTGTTTTGATTTTGCACATCAGGATGCATCCGTTCTGTTAGGATGCAGTTGTGTGAAATCAAAAAGGAAAAAAAAGGGATCCGTCCATACATTGAAAATCAATGGGTGACGGATCAGTTTTTTTAGGCTCCTAAAAAACTGATCTGTCACCATTGGCTTACATTGGTTTCAGTGTCGGAACCATTTTTTTCCATTTTTATGACCGGACACAAAACTACAGCTTACAGCGGTTTTGTGTCCGGTCACAAACACAATGCTGCTGGAAAGGAAGACATCTTGATTAGAGATGAGCGAACGTGCTCGTAACGAGCACTGTAGCGCTCGGCTCCCCTGCGCTCGCATGGGCGCAGGCATCCGGATCCGTCGGGTGAGGAGGACAGATCCGGATGCCTGCGCCCATGTGAGCGCTACAGTGCTCGTTACGAGCACGTTCGCTCATCTCTAATCCTGATGCATCCTGAATGGATATCTTTCCATTCGGAATACAGGGGAAGAAAACAGAATCATTTTTTTTCCGGTATTGAGATCCTCTGCCTGATCTAAATACTGGAAAACAACAACGCAAGTGTAAAAGTAGCCTTACTGAATGGTTGAAAAAACGTTTCTCCACCAGCAATTAGCTTGTCTACAAGCTGAACCTCCACCTGGCTACTTTGCTGGTGGTGCGGTCGCTGCAGTACCATTGTAGTAGTGCCTTGTACTCTCACATGACGGAGAACACGGCTCACACCTTGCAATTCTCGCTGTGCAGCAAGTGGTGAACACCTGGATCAGCTGTTATGGGCAAGGACAGTACATGTCTTTCACAGCCCACTAGGTCATTGTCTTTTGCAGCAGTGGAGAGACAGCACCCCAGCAACATGGCCAGATGCTTTTGACCCCCTCCCTGAGCTGATCGTCCTGGGCAAGAGTAGCCACGCAGGCAAGGCTACATCAAGCAGCAAACATCCCCCTGGTTGTCACCCTGCCGACTCCAATTAGGCAAGATGGTCAGCAACAATGCATGCAACATCCTGGCCACTCTGAACCTGGGGGAAATTACATATGCTCCTTGCATGGCCTTGCAAAAAAAAATTCACTGGCTTGTGCGAGGTGCTTGCAATGTCCAGGAGACTGTCCCTCTTTTCAGCCATTCTTACGTGCTGAGGAACGCTCTCCCGGACTTGCAGCGTCAGAATGGTCTGCAGTTACACTGTTTAATCCGTGAACGTTCCAACTCGCTGGAATTCAACATTATACATGCTTCAGTGTCTGTACGAGCAGTGGACAGCCATTAATTATTTTGTCATGCATCAAGAAGCCTCAACAGGGAGCATGTGTTGTTTCGAGGATAGTGGCAGCTCATGTCATATTTGGCAGCTCATGTATTTTTGAAGAGATGCTGATGCTCATGCAACAAGTGGAGGAGGAAGAGAACAGCTAAGACATTGTGCTGTCGCCCTGTAGCTGATGAGAAACCCCCAAGAGGGAGGAGGTGCTTCAATTGGAGGAGGAAGAGGAGTCAGAGTCAGAGTTATAGGAGCAAGAGGATGAGATGATGATGATGATGATGATGACACTGACACCAGCCACGACACCCAATTGCCTCAGTGGGGGCAGAGTTGGAAAGAACTGGCTCCATGGGCACACTGGCCAGAATGGCGACCTCTACGCTCGTTTACTTATGATGCAGTGACAGGTGTATCATTGACATCAAGCAGTCTGATGATTACTGGATTGCCATGTTTTTAGACCCTCGCTACCATGCAAAATGGGGGAATGTTTATACCAGGAAATACCGTGTACGCAGGTTGCCGCAGCTTTCGGTGGGCCGACATCTGCCACCAGAATGTGTGTGAAAGGAAGGCCCCTCTCCTCCCCCTGCAGAATGACCCCCCTCCCGCTGCTACTAGCAGCTGAAGCCACAGCAGCAATAGCAGCAGTTATTTTAGTCTCCTCAACATAATGGAGCAGTCTTTCCACATGCCACATCAGGTTGAGGCCAGTCAGCAAGCTGACAGCTTCTGTCTCAACACTTGCCTGCCTACACTTTGGCCAGTCTCTGGTGCATACCCTGTTTCCTGACCCCATGGATTTCTGACCAGTCAGACTGAAACAGTGGCCCGAACTAGTACTGCACGCTCTCTTTCTATTTTCTGATCAGCTGTTTGAAGTGAATGCAGTGCTTATGCAAACGCTGCCTTCTCTTGACAGTTCACTTGCTGACCGTCGACATCATAGTGGTGAGAAGGGGTAATTACAGCCTCTCCATCCCATTTATTTGAATGAGAAGGGGAATAACAGCGTTTAACTGCTCCTTTTGTAACGCCCCAGAGTGGTGTCATCACTCCTACGCCCCGCTACTGTCTTCTATGGGCTAATAAAATGTCATCTATGCATTTTATTCCAGATCCTACACACTATGTATACTTAATTCAATGTTATGCAACTGTTACTATGTAATGTGCCTGGTGTACCAGCAGGTGGCAGCAAGCAATGCAGAGCTGTAGTTTCCAGAGCACCTTCAGCTCTGCTGGCCAGCGAGGCAGAATTATAGAGCCTCAGAAGCCAGGAGGTAGTTTCCTGGCCCGACCAAGGAGAAAAGTGCAGCCTTTTGAAGTAATCCAAGTTTACAGACAGCTTGTCAGCACAGCAGTGAGCAACAGTGATAGAGCAGAAGTGTTTGCCTGCCATTCATATGCTAAAGCCTGCTGGGACCAAGACAAAGTCACAAGATTGTTGTTTGTATGCAAATATACTCAAGTAAAGCTGCGTTGGATTTCACCTCAAGGTCTGGACTTGTTTATTCCTTCATCCCTGAATTATTCCCCCTATTTATTGCATTGGAGCCAAAGCCTGAGGTCCAGCCATCTCCAGGTAGGAGCACCGTGACACACTACAAGAGACATTTTAGGCCACAAATATACAACTTAGCATTCCTACACCTAGGAGGTGATTATTTCCTTACAGAGGATGGGGCCCTGGGGGGAGGCCGCCCGTCGCCCTTTCCATTGAAGTTGATGGGTAAGGGGGATCGCCACTGTGATTGTCAATGGTGAGCAGGGAAACAGTGAAGGGAATGTAGAATTCAGCCCCTGCCAAACTGATATTGATGACCTATCCTAAGAAAAGGTCATAAATATAGGAAACTAGCCAACCCATTTAAGGGGTCACTGAACGTCTTGTTTTCCCAATAAGAAAATACTGCATTTCCATGCTGCTACCACAGGGGGGAGCTCAATGCAAAGAGCTTCCATTCCAGTAAATGGTAACTATATAAATTGCTATGCAATGAGCTCCCCCTGGTGGTGGCTGCAGGCAGCCAGCTTTGTAATCGAAGGCCCACAGATTTATCAATGCACAATTGCCGGTTGTCTGGTGGAATACTCAGAGTGCTTAAAATGACTGCCATATTTATTAAGCAGTGGATGGCGACTTTTTATGTATGCTCAATTTTTATAGCCAGTGATACAGCTAAATTCTCACGTCCTGTATGTGTCTGACTACACATGAAAAATACAGATCCCATGAGGTCCCTCTAGTGATGGTAGTATCTAAATAGATTATTATTTTTTAAGCCAATTAGGGTAAAAAGGAAAGCCACCATTCAGGTAATCAGGCAGATCCTTGTATTAACACTCAATCATTTCTCGTTATTTGTCATTATCTTGCAAACCCCTAATATTTTTTTACATAAGGTTCTTGAGTGTGCTTATAAGCCTCTAAAAACAACAAGCCTATATAGATCACAAGCTGTGCCACTGCCAAGACCCAGAGTGATCAGCTGTAATCTGTGAAAGTGAGTGTTCAATTACCCTACAGTGCCACCACAGGAGAAATGAAGTATTACACTGTCTTCAATAAGCATGAATAGTATGGGTCCTAGAAAGACATATTCTGCAGCTGCTTTCTACTCTGGCTAATAGATAAGAGTCTTGAAAGTGGAACCCCATTTAACCGAGAACTATCTAAACTAGACAATCCCTTAGATTTTCTGTCTGCATTACATTTTATTATATTACCAGCGCTGATCCTGGATCTGCACTATTCTTAGAATCCACCAAACATTGCAAATCTTCAATCAGCAGATAATGTCTCCCTTCAGCACATTAAGCTCATAAGGATTACAAAACACTCTATTATTATAAAACCGCTCTGCAGTTTAAGAATTTAGGATTACATATGCTAACGATAAGAGACTCTGATTAAATGTAATGCAAGGACAAATATTCTGGTAATATACAAGCCAGCCCGGATGAGGCTGAGTGGAAAGAACAGTAGCATGTATAGAAAAACCACAGGAACATAGGGAGAACATACCACGTGCACATCCAAATCCAAAGCATTACATTATACTAAAATGTATACATAATTTATGAAAATGTGATATACTGTAAAACTCCGATAATCCAAGTCACTACTCAGGAACCAGTAGACTTGGTTCAAACCATGTATTACATTATCACCAATTAACTTGAATGATCGTCATCTACAGCTTTCCGAAGCATTCGCTGGTAATTGCTAGGAGTTGTGTTAGTATTCTCATTTGTGGTTGATTGCCTGAAAAGCTTGAAAAAATTGCTGTAAACTGTACTTCAGTCTAACAAAAGGTCAGTAGGAGCCTACAAGGTCAAACTGACCCATTGGAGTATAAGAGAATGGTGAGAGAGCCAAGCTCTGACACAATACTGGGTTGTAAAGGTTCAGCAGACGATGACCTAATTTGCTGCTTTTTTCCTCACCCATTATTAGACTGCGAATTTGTTCTGATTTGTTGACCTGTATAAGTTCAACCCTCTCAGAGCATGGATGGTTCATTTTCATTACTGCAACAGAAAACTGATTCTAAGTTACAGTATAAACTATATGTTGGCGATACAACAACTTACAGCTAAGGGCTCGTTCACATCACCGTTAGGGATTCCGTTCTAACTTTCGACAGGACTAACGGCAACCAGACGGATCCGTTATGCTTTCTGATAGGCTTCTATTATGACGGATCAAAACGGAATGCCTCTTAAAGGTGTCCGTTTTGATTTCCGTCCTAGGGATTCCGTTATTTTCCGTTATAGCGATGTTATAACGGAAAGTTAGAACGGAATCCCTAACGGTGATGTGAACGAGCCCTTAGTCTGTTGCTGGAGTGACTTCTGCTGGATTGACTGCAGTTTATTGTTAGGACACTAGATGTCACTGTTACTAATGCTCACTTGTAGTCTCTCTATGCATTTTTATAATGTGTTGTACTTCCTGTACATTGAGGTGAACTCACTGATTTCTTTTTTCTGTCTGTGCCATTCACCATGTAAGGTGACCTTCAGTTATTGCATGCATGTTCCAATAAACCCAGTTCCTGTTACTCCACAATGTTTGATCTAAACTGACTCTGCTGCACTCTGCAACAATATAAGCAGCTAAAATAAGTTCATCAACAATTTTTACCTTGTGCTGTGCTCATTTCTTCTTAAAAGTGTTGTCCATTCGGTCAAAAGGGACAGAACTGGTTAGAAAAAAAAATCATTGCTGACTTCATCGATCCTTGCTATGCTTCTGTTTTGATGCCTAGCAGGTCCTCACTGGTCTCTGTTTCCTGGTCCCAACTTGAGACAGAGGAAATGCCTGCTCAGTCAATCACTTGCTGAGGTGGGGCACAGCTTTCTCCATTGGTTGGCTGAGGAGGCATCTTCTGCCACTTCCTGTGAGTTGAGCCGAGACCAGGAAGTGAAGACCTGTAAGGACCAGGCCAGTAAGCATCATAATGGCAGCAGCTGGGGATCGGTGATATGAGTAATGCTTCTATGTTTTTAACCTCTTCTACCCCTTATATAAGACAACCCCTTTAAAGCAGTGGGTCTACGTGCTACAGGATTGAACTACGGTACCGTATTTTTCGCCCTATAAGACGCACCGGCCCATAAGACGCACCTAGGTTTTAGTGTAGGAAAATAAGAAAAAAATATTTTTCATCAGATCCTCTTATCAGACTGCCCATAAATTTAAGGACATCACATCAGACCCCCATATCAGCCCCCTGTACCCCCATACCATCTCACTGTGCCCCCATCAGACCTCAGATCAGCAGAATGTGCCCCCATCAGACCTCAGATCAGCAGAATGTGCCCCCATCAGACCTCAGATCAGCAGAATGTGCCCCCATCAGACCTCAGATCAGCAGAATGTGCCCCCATCATACCTCAAATCAGCAGAATGTGCCCCCATCATACCTCAAATCAGCAGAATGTGCCCCCATCATACCTCAAATCAGCAGAATGTGCCCCCATCATACCTCAAATCAGCAGAATGTGCCCCCATCATACCTCAAATCAGCAGAATGTGCCCCCATCATACCTCAAATCAGCAGAATGTGCCCCCATCAGACCTCACATCAGCAGAATGTGCCCCCATCAGACCTCATATCATGCCCCCATCAGACCTCAGATCAGCAGAATGTGCCCCCATCATACCTCAAATCAGCAGAATGTGCCCCCATAAGACCTCACATCAGCAGAATGTGCCCCCATAAGACCTCACATCAGCAGAATGTGCCCCCATAAGACCTCACATCAGCAGAATGTGCCCCCATCAGACCTCACATCAGCAGAATGTGCCCCCATCAGACCTCAGATTAGCGTTTTGTGCCCCCTCACGCCACAGATCAGCGTCTTGTGCCCCTATCAGACCTCAGATCAGCCCACCCAGCCACTTATAAAGACCATACTTACCGTACCTGTTCTGCGCTGCCGCTGCCGTCCGGTCCCACGCTCCGCGCTCCTCTCTCTTCCCTGCCGGCACGCACTATGACCTGACGCCGCAGCGTCAGGTCATAGTGTGTGCCGGCAGGGAAGAGAGAAGAGCGCGGAGCGTGGGACCGGACGGCAGCGGCAGCGCAGAACAGGTACGGTAAGTATGGTCTTTATAAGTGGCTGGGTGGGCTGATCTGAGGTCTGATGGGGGTCCCTACGTACAAGTGAGCGCTTCCTTGTGGAAGAGCTCACTTGTATTCGCCCTATAAGACGCACAGCATTTTTCCCCCTACTTTGGGGGAAAAAAAGTGCGTCTTATAGGGCGAAAAATACGGTAATTCCTTCCTCAGGTGTACCTGTCCTGAAGAAGGGATCAGTCCGACGATGTAATACTTACACATTTTACACCTACCACTGTATAACAATAAATATCATCTTTTAACTCACAAGAAACTCAGCAGTCATTTGAATACAGCATGATCCCTGGAGATGCCCTGTTCTTACTTACCTTGGATCAACACTTTTCAAATTTTTAGGAATTTGGTGATTTTTTTACATTTTATTTTACATCCCACTTTCTATATTTAAAAAATCCTAAAATTCTGCAGTTTTCATATTGGCCACTAATTATAATTGGCCTAATTATGTAATGAGACTTCCCGTTCTATACAGATCACTTTTAAGCAGTCATCTCATTATTTTCATAGACAGGATTACAACAACAGTAAAACTTCTGTATAGATAAAACAGGATCCACCATTCACAATAGGCAATGTCTCAGCTTATATACTCTCCCTCCCTGCACAATGGCCTCTTTACAGGTCACAGATCATGCCTAAAAACTTCTCCCATAGAGGGCAAAGAGTCCCCTTCAGTCTATGGTCCAACAGTTCAAGCAAGATGGTTGTACAGCCCTGCAGAAGCGCTGATGCTGGTTTTTAACATTTCTTACTAGAACTTCTGGACCTTGTGGCTGAATGATGAGAACGGCCACTGTCCTCAGCACTGGATCCCATGCTTATGTGTGGGATGTTGGTTGTGAAGGTTAGAACCTTCTCTTAAGGTCACAGCTTATCTATTCTCCCTCCCGACACAACGACCCCTTCACTGGTCACAGATCATGCCTAAGAACCTCTCCCATAGAGGGCAATGGTCCAATAGATCAAGCAAGATGGCTGAAGTACAGCGCTGCAGAAGGGCTGATTTTAACATTTGTTACAAGAACTTTTGCACCTTGTGGATGAATATAAAGGACATCTGCTGTCCTCGGCACTGAATCCCATGGAAATATTATTTTTTCTTATTGTTATGCAGAATAGAGGTTGTCAAGGTTAGAACCTTCTCTTAATGTTGGTTTTTACTTCTGGATTCACTATCCATACAGTAATTACATTGATGGATTGATTTGCGATTTTGCGGCCTGATTTAAGAATCGTCCTGCAATTCTGCTCACTTATAAGAAGAAAACTACAAGCTTCAGAGCTCTCCAAGAGTCTCACATCAACACTCCAGACACAGACAAATCAGACAAAGGATCCGCCATAAGAGGATAAAGCTGATTGTGTACACTGGATTGTTATTAGAGGCACAGGTTAAGAAAAGACAATACAAATTGCGTAGGACACTTATATTTCAATTTCTAATCAAATGTGAGTACAAATGTGGCTTATAAATATGCAGCTTGATTCAACTTTTTCCCTTATATTGGGCATAAATATTTATTTTCATGTGCTCTTCTACAATGTACCATTTTGCATCAGAATTTCTTCCACTAGATGGCGACCTAAGAGTTATCTGTTCTCTGTGTTGGTCATCCACAAATTTACCAGCACACCATGTGGTGAATGGTGGAATTGCACATACAATTTAGTCCATAGTTTTACTAGGAAAACCTGAATTAAATGTTTAAAATGTTTAAAATAATATTTAGAGGTAACTGGCTTTAAAAGGGATGAGTCATCTAAAAATCATCTATTGTTTAAATCATGTTTAAACATTTTTTGTAGAATTTTTGGTGATTTTTTTATTTTTATTTTTCCACGTCACTATATGAAACAATGTATATAATCCTGCAATTTTCACACTGACCTCCAGGTCTAAAATATCTTAAGACTTCCGGTCTTTTGAGAAGAGCTAAATGGGCCATACACACAGTGGACAGGATCGGACCCCATTGATTTCTATGGTAGTGTCTTCTAGCTATGCCTGGAGGGAGTAGATAAGCTGTGATATCGCCTATTGCAAATGGTGGATCCTGTGTTATCTATACAGAGGTGTTACTTTTCATTGTAATGCTGCCTGTGGTGATAATAATAACTACTGAACATTTACCTATACAAAACAGGAAATTATTACCTATTATTAGGTCTAGTGGCCAGTGTGAAATAGCAGGATTATATACATTTTTTTAAATATAGAAAAATGACAAGGAAAATTTTTTAAAAAATTTAAAAAATATGTTTAACATAAATATGCTCAACAAAAAAATGTGATTTAAACAATAGGTAATTTTCTGATGACACCTTCCTGTTATGTTACATTGATTTATTCTCATACCTTAAAGGGGTTGGCTCACAATAAACATTCTACAGTTTTCAAACCAGCACCTGGACTAGAATACTTTTGCAGTTACATGTAATTAAACATTTTAGCACAGCCAAAGATTTATTCAATAAAATGTATTTGTATAGCGCCACCTGCTGTTTATTCTGTTTCTTATTTTTTTGTCCTGCTCACTGAGATGACCGCACATGCTCAGTTTCATCCTTCAACTGCCTCCTGAGCTGTGATAGGGAGATCTGAGACACGCCTCCTGAGCTGTGATAGGGAAAGCTGAGACACGCCTCCTGAGCTGTGATAGGGAGAGCTGAGACACGCCTCCTGAGCTGTAATAGGGAGAGCATGGACACGCCCCCTTAGCTGCAGCAGAAAAGAGACTCCCTTGAGCTTTCAGCTTGATATAAATCTAGCAGAGCCATGAATGTGGAGATCTCTGGATCCATGTGAGGTACAGGGCTGGTTCTAGCTTTGTTAGAAAGAGGTTGTCATGTACTATGCGATGTCTGATCTTTCATTTTTACATTAATCATGGCATAACCCCTTTAAGTGACATTTATCATGCTTTGTGTTGTAGATCTTGTTTTTCACACATAGAGTAAATGATCTATAAAGCATTTGGTGTAGCATCATCTAGTGGGAGACAGGCCATACAGTTTTTGGGGACCACATTATCTGTCATGGACAATTGTATTGCTTGATGGTAGGGTACTGCAGTATGATGGTCCCATGATGGCGGAACACTGAAAGTATATAGAGTGCTTTTTTTAGAAGGCTATAAAACGTTATCTACACCAGAACATTCCAATAATGTCCTATTCATGACATAGGTTACCCCAGTGATGTCATACTCGTCTTAAACCAATACAATGATGTCATACATACACCAAGCCACTACACCAATGTCATAAATGTCCAGTAGACCAACGTTAAAGTTTAAGGGTATTCAAGGCCATCTCCAAATACAAGTGACCCCTAGGATGAAATAGCAGGCCACTTGTAGACATAACCTTGAGATTGTCTCATTCATTTCTATAGGAGTTACAGAAACGGTGTATTACAGTCCACCAAGCTGTTTACATAACTTGTGGCCACCTCTTACGCTGCATATGATGGTCACTCTGATCTTAGCCATGAACAGATGAGATGGGAATACCCTTTTAGTATTGATATTAGTGATATTAGTATGCCAATCACTAATAAACAGTTTTTGAGATACAGAGACAGTCAACTTTTTCACCATACTCTATATACAATATATTCAGAAAGTCTTCAGACCCTATTTCACAATTTATGTTGTGACCTTGTGACAAAAAAAAAAAATAATAATTCAGGCTTTCCCCCTTATTCTGCTCTCAATACCCTCTAATGAGAAACTGAAAACAATGTTTGAAATTAAAAAAAACTAGACATAAGTAGTATAATAATATAATATAATAATATATAATATAATAATATAATATAATAAGCTACAAAAATGGTGGAAGGTCTAAAACATAGAACTTATCAAGAAAGACTCCGAGTTCTTAATATGTATAGTCTGGAGGAAAGAAGAGAAAGGGGGGACATGATTGAAACCTTTAAATATGTTAAAGGACTGAATAAAGTTCAGGAGGGAAGGGTTATTAATAAGAAACAGAACACAAGAACAAGGGGGCACAATCTGAGGTTAGTTGGGGGAAAATCAAGAACAACATTAGAAAATATTATTTCACTGAAAGAGTAGTAGAAGCTTGGAACAAACTTCCAGCAGAGGTGGTTGATACATCCACAGTAACTGAATTTAAACATGCCTGGGATAAACATGTATCTATCCTAAGATAAAAATAAAAGGATAATAAAAGGGCAGACTAGATGGACCAGGTGGTCTTTTTCTGCCGTCAATCTTCTATGTTTCTATGTTTCTATGTTTCTAAGTATTCAGACCCTTTTCTCAGGACTTAGTGGAAGCTCCTTTGGCAGTGATTACAGCCTCTAGTCTTCTTGGGTATGATACCACAAGGTTTGCACATCTAGATTTGGGGATTTTCTGCTATTCTTCTCTGCAAGTCCTCCCGAGCTCCGTCAGGTTGGATGGGGACCATCGGTGATCAGCCATTTTCAGGTCTCTCAAGAGATGCTTGATAGGGTTGAAGTCAGTGCTCAGGCTGAACTACTCAAGGACATTCATAGAGTTGTCCTTAAGGCACTCATCTGTTGTCTTATGTGCTTAGTCTTGTTGGAAGGTGAACCTTCGGCCCAGTCTGAGGTCCAAAGCACTCTGAATCAGGTTTTCAATAAGAACATCTCTGCACTTTGTTCCATTCAGCTTTCCCTCAACCTTGACCACTCTCCCTGTCCCAGCTGCTGAAAGGCACCCCCAAAGCATTCTTCACTCTAGGGATGCTATTGACCAGTGCTTGGTTTCATCAGACCAGAGAATCTTGTTTCTCACAATCTGAGAGCCCTTTAAATACTTTTTTCAAACTCCAGGCAGAATTCACATGTATTTTACTGAGGAGAGGCCACTCTGCCCTAAAGCCCATATTAGTGGAGTGCTGCAATGATGGTTGACATTTTGCAAGTGCAGAGAGCCCCAAGGAGGTGGTGGAGAGGATTGGTGTTGTAGTGGTCCTGATGAAGTGTTGTGTCACGTGTACTCCCTAAGGCCGTTGATCCCTGGGTATCAGTGCACTGGAAATGTTTTATTGAAGAATGAGGCCAGAAGTAACGTGGCAAAATCTTTTTACTATGTGCAACATAGAACTTCAAATACATTTATCATCAGCAATTTCCAACTGCAACTTTCTCTCTGGCTCCAGTAAGGATATGGGGGTAAGTTGAATGGCTACAGTTTAGCATGTAGTACTGGCCTAGTAATAGTCTCGGTGATGGGTGTCTTAGCCATAGTCCTTCACCTCATAGCAGTGTCTGTAGCAATGCTCCTTGTAGCAGTTCACTCTGCCATCTGATTATTCAAGGATTTACTTGAGGACTTGATTAAGTAGTTCTCCTTGGAGAATTTGGAGCAGGAGCTCTGCAATGTGCTTCTTTTCTCCACTGTAGCTACATGGGAAGTTCTCCTCCTGGCAGGAAGCAGGACCAGCCTATTCCTACCACGAGGGGAGGAACAGAATGGTTACATAACAATATATAACACAATACAATACCGAGCTATCTGCACACAGGATCTTTGTAGCTCAGCCGGGGTGACCATTGATCTCTTGGTCACTGCTCTTACCAAGACCCTTCTCCTCAAATTAATTAGTTTAGTGGGGCAGCCAGCTGTAATTTTTTCTTTTTAATACAGTTGCAAAAATGTGCAGATTAATGGGTGAAACTGGATTTTTTTTTTCTTTTGACACAAGACGATACAGCAAAATGTGCAAAAAAAGTGAAAGGGTCTGAAGACTTTCTGAATACACTGTATCTATATACTGATACAGTAGGGACCATTGTGCAGCATTGTGCTGACGGCTACTGATTATAACTGAGAAACTATTTAACTGCAAAATGAACAATGCCATGTGTCCCATTTTCAGGACACAAAACTCAGCTTATCTTTATTGGTGTCATACGTACTTGTGTAATTAAGAACAATTCTTATTCAGTGATTTAATTTTTATGGAGATTTATATTTCAGGTACTCTAAACGTTGCACTTGATAGGGCAACTAAACCCGGAAAGCCATGAATAACACAAATGCAATAAATTCATAGTATACACACAGCTATGTCTAGAAGATGTTCCCCAAACTGCTGTCACAAGCACTTTGTCTTTCCCCCACTCTTCTCCATCTTCAGCTGCAGAATGGCTAGGTGGGCATGTTTGATTAACCAGACTGAAATGCCAGCAGATTAATGTGCCTGCACTGCTATAAGAGTCCCTGCACTTGGTCACTTTCTCGCCCACTCTCTTGAGATCTATCATCTACATCCCTGCCTTTTCATCACGTTTATTCCTCTCCACCTAATTTTATTTCACCCCATTAACACATTAGGACAGAGCTCAGCAGTACAGAGAAGAGGTGAAGGACCTGTAAGGACCTGTCTGATGTCACTACATGGACAGAGCTCATGTAGTGTGTGAGAGGTTACTGTTTCCCTCTATAAATTGTCAAATACTAGAAGTTGTGGTTCTTTCCTTATTCTCCCATATAGCCCATAATATCATCTTATATAGCTGGAAGTTGTAGTTCTCCCCTCTTATACCCCTTTCCCTATAATGTCCACTGATACCCCATAATAACAATCTGGTCATGCTGAAAGTTGTAGTTCTCGCTTGTTATAGTCCTTTCCTTGTAATGGACACTAATGTCCCAAAACAACAGTCTAGGCATGCAGGGAGTTGTAGTTCTTTCCTCTTCTACCCCTCTCCCTAGAGTATAATGTCCACTGATGCCCCATAATAACAGTCTAGTCATGCAGGGAGTTGTAGTTCTCTCCTCTTATACCCCTCTCCATATAATGTCCACTGATGCCCCATAATAACAGTCTAGTCATGCAGGGAATTGTAGTTCTCTCCTCTTATACCCCTCTCTCTACAATGCCAACTGATGCCCCATAATAACAGCCTTACACGCTTGTGTAATAAAGAGTAGAGAAGAAGATATAACAGATGAGGAAGATTTCCATCAGAACAGGCATTTTCTCTCACATAAACCAGGGGTGGCCAACCTTACAGACACAAAGAGCCACAAAAAAAAAAAAACGACTACCAGGAGCCACAAGGTATACAGTTACACAAATATGCGTGCACACGACAGTATTACTGCAATTGAGTTTTCAAACATTTAAAAGTGTACCTTTCCTACCTATCAGATGACTGCCTTATGCTCAGATGACCGTCCCATGCTCAGATGACAGCCCATGCTCAGATGACCGTCCATGCTCAGATGACACCCTCATGCTCAGACGACCGCCCATGCTCAGATGAAACCCTCATGCTCAGATGACCGCCCATGCTCAGATAACTGCCCCATGCTCAGAGGACCACCCATGCTCAGATGACTCCTCATGCTCAGATGACTGCCTCATGCTCGGATCACTGCCCCATCCTCAGATGACACCCTCATGCTCAGATAACTGCCCCATGCTCAGAGGACCACCCATGCTCAGACGATGGTCCACACCCAGACGACAGTCCATGCTCAGTTGACACCCTCATGCTCAGATGACCCCCCCCCCCCATGCTGAGATCATGTGGGGGGGAGGGGTCATTTGACATAAGGGAGATCTGACCATGGAGTGTCTGATTTTTAATGTGTGAGGTGAGCACTGGGGGGAGCTTATTTTGTGGGGGTCTGATGAGGATTTGGGGGTCTTATCTGAGCCCATGTCAGATAAGACCCCCATGATCAGTACTTTAATTAAAAAAAAAAAAAAACTTCTCTCCTCCAGGCATTTACCTTGCCTGCAGTTTTGAGGGCCTTGGCGCTCTCTCTCCTCAGTGACCTGATGTGCACAGCGTCAGGTCAGAGCGTGGACATTCCACATACTAGGTCCTAACGCTGTGCACATCAGGACATGGGAGGACGTGGGCTGGGAGGAGCCAAGAAGGAAAGCTGGCCAGCTCCCCTGTGATCCCTAGCAATGGCAGAGGAAAGCGGGCCGAGCCGCCCCCCTGCCAGCCGCAGGCAATGTTAAAGTGGCCGCGGCGCTCCCCTGCGAGCCGCATGTGGCTGGGCAAGGAGCCGCATGCGGCTCGCAAATCGTGGGTTGGCCACCCCGGCCATAAACCATTGTCTGTGTTATTTTTATATATAGACAGTCGAGTCACATTATTATGACCACCAGCTAATATCCAGAGTAACCTATGTGTGCAGCACAGACAGCAGCTAAATGGTCTAACTCAGGAAGGTCCTGGTTGGTTGTCAGAGGTATCTGGGAATACAAATAGCAATTTCGGTCGGCATTCAGAGTCCTGTGTGGACTCTGGCAAGCAGAAGCCCAAACAGGCTAAGGAAAAAATCTCGGCACTTCACTATCTCCATTTATCAATTCATCACTTTATTGTCATCAAGCAAGGATGCGTTTCAGACTGCCCTGAGCCTTTATCAACCATGACATAAATACACAAAGTCAACTACTACATAGAAAAAATTCGACACCTCTGGATGATGTAGGATGCTGTCGTCCAGGTAACCCTAGTAAACAAGGAAGAAAGTTTTGTAACAGTGGCGACTGTGCGCCGCTGTTCCCCTGCTTAACGCCGCGGTCCTGGGCGTCATATTCAGTGGTGATCTACTGCCTGTGTTTCCCGTTCACCGCTGCAGTCCTGGGTCCTGTCTGCGTAAGTGCTGTTGCTCTGTGATCTGCTCCAGAGTTTCCATTCAGCCCTGGCTACAACATCCTTGTTCCTTGCATCACTCCCTCTGGGCCAGAGCAGGTTGGATCATGTGACCATGTTAGATGATGTGGGTTGGATCATGTGACCTGGTTGACCAACCCTGGTCCTTCTGATCATATATAAGGTTAAGCCCTCTTCCCAGATGCCTTAGTGTCAAGGTACTTGTGTCTTGACTTTGGTTGTACTTGTTCATGTTTGTGTTTCCAGTGTTCCTGACTCCGCTACCCGCCTGATCCCTGCCTGCCTGCATTGACTCTCTTGTTGCTGACCCGGATTGCCTGACTTGTACCTGTGCCGCCTGCCGTAACCCATTGCCTGTCTGACTTCGCCTCTGCCTCATCCTTTGGTCCTGCCTTGTTGCTCCTGGTAACTTCCTGGCCCTCTGGCCACCGCTGTACCTCTGGTACCTTCGCAGGTACCTCCTGGTCCGCCTGGACCAGCTGCCTTGTGTTCCAACCCTCCTCAAAAGGTAGCGACCTGGTGCTCCCCTCGGAAAGTCTATCCCCACCTTCAGGGGTATTGTGAAGATCGAGGGGTTCACTTAGACAACGCCCTTAGAGGAAGTAGGGCATGAGGCACAGTGGGTTCACACCCGCAGATCCGTGACAAGTTTCCATGTGCATATCATTTCTGTCCCATCTAAAATGAATAAAGGACATTAATTATCGTGTAATACATACAAATCAATAAATATAAGGTCAATTCTATAGTAGAATACACAATATCATATTATTAAAATATGCAATTTTATAAAAATCAGCGGAAAACCTCTTAGTGTATATAGAAGTTAACTCAAAGCCAAATGTGAAACCTCATACTCTCTGTTTAACCCCTTTGGTTTAATGGTCTGAAGCGTATGAATCCAATATGCCTCACTGCACTGTAGTAATTATTTGATATTACTTCCCCTTCTTGGATACTCAATACACTCTATTCAGTGGTGTACCACCAATATAGACACACCACGCCACTGCTATGGGGCCTGCGGCACAAGGGGGCCCGGAGCGCACAGAAGGCCCCGCCCCTCTGCACACAAGCCGCTGGGCCCTGCTCAGTAAGTGGGTAAAATGCCCGCACACATCAAAATAATCCCAGTGCCCCTACAACCACGTCCCCCCCCCCTTCCTGGGCCCTCGCCCTGGGCCAGACCTGAACGGAACTTTTCATGATCCTGGCTGGGGCAGCAGGGCGGCCGGCTGCGCGCTCCCAGGACCCGGCGTCTGCTGCTGCGCTGACCAGTGTCAGTGCGATCAAGCAGCAGGCGCGCACCCGGCTGGAAGATATGCTGCCCCCTGATGTGTGGCCGCCTGCTACCACCTGCCCCCACCTCAGTGACCTGCGGTGCCAGCCTGCCACCTCCGTGACTTGCCTCCTGTCCTGAGTCCTGAGTAGTGCTGCGTGACCATCACCCGGCAGGCAAAAAGGTTGGAAACTGACTGACTTAGTGACTGGATGGGTATTCTTGGGGAGGGCTGTATGTCTCCTTGTGGCCCCCATACAGTATAATGTCTCCTTGTGGCCCCATACATTATAATGTCTCCTTGTGGCTGCCCCCATACAGTATAATGTCTCCTTGTGGCTGCCCCCATTCAGTATAACGTCTCCTTGTGGCCCCCATACAGTATAACGTCTCCTTGTGGCCCCCATACAGTATAACGTCTCCTTGTGGCTGCCCCCATACAGTATAACGTCTCTTTGTGGCCCCCATACAGTATAACGTCTCCTTATAGCTGCCCACATACAGTATAACGTCTCCTTGTGGCCCCCATACAGTATAACGTCTCCTTGTGGCTGCCCCCATACAGTATAGCATCTCCTTGTGGCCCCCATACAGTATAATGTCTCCTTGTGGCTGCCCCCATTCAGTATAACGTCTCCTTGTGGCCCACATACAGTATAACGTCTCCTTGTGGCCCCCATACAGTATAACATCTCCTTGTGGCCTACATACAGTATAATAAGATTTTCAGTAGGGTCAGGTATACATTTCTTTATTGGCAAATGGGGGTGTGGCGGGGGAGGAGCCAGGGAAGCATGTGGGATGGGCCAGGGTAGTGGGCGGAGATAGGGGCACCATTCAGATTCTTGCTATGGGGCCCAATGATTTCTATGTACGCCCCTGGCTCTATTATTTGATATTTTTACTGAGAAATATTGTGGCCATGTGTATCAAAGTGATGGGGGAGCGGAAGCAGTAAGTTTTTGGTGCAAATTGTGGATTTATATTTGCTGATGCGGTCTCTTGCATGCTGTATGGTTTCACCCACATACAAGAGACCTCAGGGGCATTTAATAACATAAATCACGTTCGTGGACTCACAAGTATAATATCCCTTTATTTTATACGCTTGACCTGTAAAAGGATGGTAAAACGTGTCTCCTTTAATTACATTGGAGCATTGCATGCAGACTAAACATGGAAATGTACCATTTTTTCTTGGGGCTATGTAAATTTGTCTCCGCTTGTATCAACTTATCCCGCAAATTTGGGCATTTTCTATGCAAATCAAAGGAGGGTTATTTAATTCATCTATCACAGGGTAGGACTTTTGTAGTATGGGCCAATGTTTCCTCACTACATTGTCAATTAGGGAATTACCGGTATGTGGATGGAATTTATGAATGAACGGTATTCTCTTATTCTCGATTTTGTTTTTTGTTCCTGATTTTTCATTATCGCCTTTTATATCATTTAAAGCTCTTCCTAGAATGTGTTCCGGGTACCCCCTCTGTCTAAATTTATACTGCATTTCTTTCAATATTACAGTATATTACACATTTCGGGCTCTGGACACAATACACTGTACTCTCTGAAATTGAGATTTAGGGATTGCTTTCTTCGTGGATTCAGCTTGTCCACTGTCATAGATGTTTGTCATAGAGAACAAATCTGTTTCCAGTGTACCATCCTCTTTTTAAATAACCAAAGTATCCAGATAACTGATTTTATGGTCATCATAGGTCATTGTAAATTTCAAATCTGGCCTTGGCTATAGTATTGAGCAACAAATTTCTCTTCAAAACTTGCCATATAGTCATTTGTATATGGGAGGGCCACATTCACACCCTTCGTCGATCCTCGCTTTTGTAGGAAGGTAATAATTTTCATGCAACACAATCCCTAATATTTCATAACAGAAACTTTTGTTGTTCTTCCGGGATCTGATGAGCTTTTAACATGTCCTCAATAGCTGACATTCCCTTACGGTGTTCAATCGATGTGTAGAGATTAACCACATCTATGGTGACAAGGAGGCTCTCTATAGGTACTGAGCCCATAGCCCTCACTGTATCCAAAAAGTCACCTGTATTCAACAAAAAGGATTTAGTTTTTTTCACCAATGGCATCAGTGTTTTCTCTAATACCAACAGGCTAACATCCCGTTTAACCCATTCCACAAAGGTTTTGACCGGATGATATTGCTTTGGCGGCATAAATGTACTACGTAGCCTCAATCCCAGTTCCTCTAGTCTCAACATGCTATCACTATCAGATATTATTGTGGCTCTGTCGTTTATGACCTTCTCTTTTACTGCAAAATGTGTTTTTAAGCTCACACTCTGGAAAAACCTTTCCATATCGATATCAAGTTGGAAGGAGTCAAATTGGGAGATAGGACGGAACGACAGACCCTTTTCAAGTAAGTTCATTTGTTGAAGTGTAAGACTCTTAGAGGAAATATTAATGACAAGAGTTTGTTTGTCTATACCTGGGATCTCGTCGTCATCGAGGTCTGTGGAGCCTGGGTGTTTTCGTCGGTGATGGCGGCCTGCCCTCCTCCTCCTCTTGGTTGCCGGCCTCGACCTCTGCGTAAAAAGTGCCTTTGTTGTCGAGGAATAGATTGATCACTTGCGGAGCTTGACAAAAAATAACCTCCAGTGGATGTCCTCCTATATCCAGTGTTTCCTCTTACCAGTGGTGGATCTTGCCACTTGTATACTTTCTTTAATAAACAATCTTTCGTATCTCTTGTAAATTTATCCCTTTTTTTGGCATCTGTATCCTTTCGATAGTCCTTCAGATAAGTCTCCATTCTCTCCTTCAATGCAATAAACTCCTCCGGCCAAGAAAAAGTATAAATTTACAAGAGATATGGAAGACTATGTCAGAATGTCAGGTATTGAGGACATGTTAAAAGCTCATCAGATCCCGGAAAAACTACAAAAGTTTCTGTTAGAAATATTAAGGATTGTGTTGTATGAAAATTACTTTATGTTTGAATATACATTCTTCCTACAAAAGCGAGGATCGGCGAAGGGTGCGTATGTAGCCCCCCCATATGCAAATGCCTATATGGCAAGTTTTGAAGAGAAATTTCTTGCTCAATACTATGACCAAGGACAGATTTGAAATTTACAAAGACCTATGATGACCATAAAATCAGTTATCTGGATACTTTGCTTTGAAAAGAGGATGGTACACTGGAAACAGAATTGTACTGTAAGGCTACTTTCACACTAGCGGCATTCCGGATCCGGACTGCCGCAGGAACATGTGTGGGGCCGGAACCGCGGTGCAACTCTTGGTAAATCTCACTCAAAATAGGGCACCAGTCCCAAATTAGAAGGTTTCAAATCCTGTCTTAAATGATAAATGCACACCTGTGTCTCTGCGATTGTCTCTGAGCTGGAAGCTGTTGAGAGTTTGGCACACTGCCGGTCCAGCAGCCTTCAGCAGAGTGCACTGTGCCACGGAGGCCATCCCTTTTCTGGAGGGTCTCAGCTCCTGTAGGCACTGCACAGGTTCAGCCAACTGCCCTCTGCTGCCGTTTCCAGTCATAGCTGGCGAAAGAAGAGGAGGAGCCATCCAATCAGGTTAGAGGATGCATGTAGGCACTCATCATGCTGCAGCACCTGCTGTGCCAGGTAAGGTGCTGGCAGCAGCGTGATGGTGTGAATAAATAAGACAGTCAGTTTATTTATTTTGCAACTTTCCATTCTGCACTTATAAAATGCGTCCAGATTAGATCACATCTCTTCTACACAGACATGGTGCATTATGAAGCTAATCCACAACACATGGTTGATCAACTTCTTAGCTGAACTTCTTGCTGCAAAATTGGGAAGCCAAGAAAACCGAGCCACAACATCAA
>ONZH01025953.1:0-79004 GCA_900303285.1 Rhinella marina
TCCCCATAACAGTGACATAAAAAGTAGAGGCAGCATCCAAATCTTGCGGTGAAAAAAAAAGGGACCTTTTATTCCATCAAAATCCCAACACCTTGCTACGTTTCGGCTATACCTTAGTCTTTTTCAAGCATGCATATACAATATTACCCCATAATATACTTTTTACTCCATAACAGTGTCATCCACAGATCCCCCATAACAGTGTGTAATCCACAGATCCTCCATAACAGTGTTCATGCGCAGCATTATCTCCATTCACTGCTATGGAATTGGCAGTGATCGGCTATTTTCAAAATGCTCATAGCTAGTGACGATCGAGCACCGCGATGTTTGGGTTCTCTGGCCGAACACTAGGTGGTGCTTGAGTGCTCGGCCGAGCACCCGAGTATAATGGAAGTCAATGGGAGAAGACTGGGCACCCCCTGTTCTGCAGAGGGTAGGGTGTCTGGTTCATAGGGAAATGTCAGAAAATGGTGGAAACACCACAGAAATGGTTAGGGAACAGCATGGGGAGGATGTCTGGATGCATCTTGGACTCCAAAGTCGCTGATATTCATAATGATGTCCGACTATTACGCCACTTTTACGGAATGACAATAATACTCATAAAAACAGAAAATATCATCGATTTTAGAGGAAATATTGTTAGGAAACATATTTACTTGTACGTAAAGCGCAAGTGCTGCCAAAAATTACAAGGAAGAGGCACTCCGATACAAGCGGTATTTAACATAAAGGAGGGCCTCATTCACATTGTGGTACAATTGTTCATGATGTGGGACTCCTACACTCATAAAGCCTATGTACAAAGGGAAATGGCTGCCAAAAATTACAAGGAACAGGCACTCCAATACACCCTTTATTACACATAAAAAAAGGGCATCAGACATACCCTTAAAAAATTATAATTGATGGCCTGCTGCTGACACTCAAAAACAATAGGGGTGAGGTGCTGCTGCCGAGTTGACCGTTGAAACAATTCTGGGTGACATGCTGCTGCTGCGCTGACCGTCCAAAAAATTATGGGTGACACGCTGCTGTCGAGCAGACCGTCAAAAACATTATGGGTGACACGCTGTTGCTGAGCTGACCGTCAAAAACATTATGGGTGACACGCTGCTGCCGAGCAGACCGTCAAAGACATTATGGGTGGCACGCTGCTGCCGAGCTGACTGTCAAAAACAATAGGGGTGAGGTGCTGCTGCCGAGTTGACCGTCAAAAAAATTATGGTTGAGGTGCTGCTGCTTAGCTGACCGTCTAAAAAATTATGGGTGACAAGCTGCTGCCGAGCTGACCGTTGAAACAATTCTGGGTGACATGCTGCTGCTTCGCTGACCGTCCAAAAAATTCTGGGTCACACGCTGCTGCTGAGCAGACCCGTCAAAAAAATTATGGGTGACAAGCTGCTGCCGAGTTGACCGCTGAAAAAATTCTGGGTGACATGCTGCTGCTGTGCTGACCGTCAAAAAAATTCTGGGTGACACGCTGCTGCCGAGCAGACCGTCAAAAACATTATGGGTGACACGCTGCTGCCGAGCTGACCCCCAAAGAAATTATGGGTGACACGCTGCTGCCGAGCTGACCAAAGAAGAAATGATGTGACATTCTGCTGCTACGCTGACTGAAAGACCAAAGAAGAAATGATGTGTGACATTCTGCTGCTATGCTGACCGTCGAAAATATTATGGTTAAGGCACAGAGGGATCACTGAGGACATTGACACAGTCAGCTAGGTACTCCTTTACCATCTTCCAAAACTTTTCCCTCCTTGTGACACAACACAGAGACATAGACTTTTCCATATGCAGAGCGTCCACCTTTATTGTGAGAAGTGAGCTTTTTAGCACACAGAAGTGGGATGGTTACGCTGATAATTGCATTATCGCCGCTCACCATCTGTGTACATTCATCAAAGTTGCGTAAAACCTCACAGAGGTCAGACATCATTGCCCACTCGTCGCTTGTGAAGAGCGGAAGCTAACTGGAGTGGCGCTGACCGTGTTGCAGCTGGTATTCCACCTCAATCCTTGTCGTGGGTAGCACCTGTGCCATCCCAGGGTACGACTCGCTCCTAGCCTCCACAACCTTCACCCAGTGTGCCGTCAGGGAAATGTAGCATCCCTGGCCAGAAGCGCTTGTCCATGTGTCAGTTGTTAAGTGGACCTTCCCAGTAACTGCATTGGTCAGGGCACAGATTAATGTTTCCGAACACATGCTGGTGTAAGGCAGGGACGGCACACCGGGAAAAATAGTGGCGGCTGGGGACTGCGTAACGAGGGACAGCCGCCGCCATCAGGCTGCGGAAAGCCTCGGTGTCCACCAGCCTAAACGGCAACATTTCCAGGGCCAGCAAATTTGAAAGTTGCGTGTTTAGAGCTATGGCCTGTGGGTGGGTGGTAGGGTATTTGCGCTTGCATTCAAATGCCTGGGGTAAGAACATTTGAACGCTGCGCTGGGTCATTGAAGTGGACATGCTGGCTGATGGTTCCTGCGAAGGTCCAGGTGCAGGGCGGGAGGCATCTGGGCCTGCGTATTGGACAGCAGGTAACAGAGGGGAAGAGGAGGCAGTGGTGTGACCTGCAGACACAGATCGTGGACCCAGGCGTTCGACCCACCTATTAGGGTGCTTTGCTGCCATGTGGCGGATCATGCTGTTGATGATTAGGTTGCTGGTGTTTACGCCCCTGCTCATCTTGGTACGGCACAGGTTGCAAATTACAATATGTTTATCGTGAGCACTTTCCTCAAAAAAACGCCAGACTGTGGAACACCTAACCCTTGGCAAGGGAGATTGCCGTAAGGGGCTGCTCCGGGGAACAGTTGCGGGCCTGATTGGCGTGGCCTGCCTTCTCCCTTTTGCCACCCCACTGCCTCTTCCAGCCTGTTGCGGTCCTGCGGATCCCTCCCCCTCTGTACTGCTGTCCTTGCTCGGCTTGTCACCTTCCCAGGTTGGGTCAGCGATTTCATCATCCACCACCTCCTCTTCCACTTCCTCACTCTGGTCCTCCTCCTGACCTAACAAGAACCTGCCTTAACTGCGTCTCATCTTCATCATCAACCTCTTGAGACACTAATTACGCTTGACTTATTGGCAACTGTGTCTCATCATCATCATGCACTTCGTGAGACACTACTTGCCGTTCCCCACCATCATCTTCTTCAGACTGTGGATGCTCATGAGTTTGGGAATCAGGGCACAATATCTCCTCATGTCCCACTTCAAGCGGCCTTGGCGAGAGGCCCAAGCCAAGGAACGGCGATGAAAAATGCTCCTTGGAATATCCGAATGTGGGATCACTTCTTTGCCCAGACTCTGCATGGTGGGAGGAAGGAGGATCAGGATGAGCATTTTGTTTCCCAGACTCTTGGCTACGGAGACTGGACTTTGTGGAAGAGAGGGTGGTGCTTAACCGACTGTAAGCATTATCAGCTGAAATCCAACCGACTACCTGATCGCACTGGTGCGGCGACAAGAGTTGTGTCTTGCGTTGCCCTGCAAACTGACATGAAGCTAGTAGTTTTGGACGACTGTTTCTTGGGCTCTGCCAGCAGACACAGTTTCACCGCGTCCAGAGCCATGGCCTCTGCGTTCACCGTCAGTAGTACACCCACTTCCCCATCCCTTACTGCTCGCCTTGGGCATATTATATAGTATATATGCAACTTTGTCACAAGTACAGTAGTGCAGATTTTTATTAAGTGTATGATCAGAAAAATTTCACCGAATGTCAAATATTTAGAATGCGCAAATGTTATACAGTGGGCGCAAATGAGGAACTGCGGCCTTAATTAACGGCAGAAAAAAATAGCAACAGATGTCAGGTATATAGACTATAGAAGAGTTCTAATGCACACTGTGCACGTTGTATTAGCGTCAGGCATACTTGCGTTCTTTTTGCCCCAAAATTTAAAAAAATGCAGCCAGATATCACAATGGACTTTTGTGTCTTTTGAACAGAACTACTAGCCCTACCTAGCCAAATCCTATCCCTACACTATATATCCCTCCTTGCACAAATGTTATACAGCAGACGCAAAAGAGGTACTGCAGTCTTAATTAATGGTAGAAAAAATAGCAATGGATGTCAGGTATATAGACTACAGAACGGTTCTAATGTACACGCTGTGCACGTGGTATTAGCGTCAGGCACACTTACGTTCTTTTTGCCCCAAAATAAAAAAAAAAAAAAAATGCAGCCAGATATCACAATGGACTTTTGTGTCTTTTGAACAGAACTACTAGCCCTGCCTAGCCAAATCCTGTCCCTACACTATAAGTCCCTCCTTGCGCAAATGTTATACAGCAAGACGCAAAAGAGGTACTGCGGGCTTAACAGCAGAAATAATAGCAAAGGATGTCAGGTATATAGTATACAGAGAGCATCATACAGCATGCAGCAGCTGCACAGGTGGCGTTAATAGCAGGCCACCTAGCGCTATTTTATTTTTAACACCCCCAAAATAAAATAAAAAAGTGTTTTCCAGCAAGATAGAATAGCCCTTAAATGGGCTTTTTGGTCTTTGTTGAGCGATTTCTATCCCTGCCTAGCGTTTTTTTCTCCCTAAACTATCTGTCCCTCCTTGCAGCAGCTGTCCCTGGCTCGGTATGAGCCTGTCACATGTCACCGGGTGCTTTATAGCACCTGATGACACGTTCTCGGCCATCCAATCAGTGTAATGCCAGTAGCCAACATGGCTACTGGCATTACAGTGAATGCCAGTACCTTCCCGCACGCTAATTGGCTAATTAGCGTACAGAGAGGGGACTCGAGCATGGCGCTCAAGCACACGCGGTGGTTGAACACCGCGTGGACCCAAGCGCCGCCATGTTCGGCCGAATACTATATCCGGCCGAACATGTTCGCTCAACACTACTCATAGCAAAATGCAGGATGACCATGCATGCACACTGTGCTCTCCCTTCACTTCAGGGGACCGATGGGACGACCATTCTTCATGTGGGTTCTATGTCCAGAATTCACTTTGAAAATGGACATAAATGAAAATCTATATCAAACCTGCATCAAAAAGTGTGTTATAAAATGCATCAGAAAAAAACACATCCAAAAAAACCTGATGCAGATTCTGCATTAGGTTTTTTTAAGCTCCGAAAATACTCTGTGTGAATATACCCAAAGAGGCTGCAGGATCAGCAGCTTACAGTGGAAAGGCTGAAGAGATATAATGTGGCAGTCTACAATCAGCTGCTGCTGTCCATGCCTACAAAGTCCTGACTGCTGGTCCAATATTTCAGGTTTTGGGGCCCTAATTTGTCTTAAACTGGTGCTACTAAGATGGGAAAACCCTTCAAGCACTTTCATTATGTACGTATGTTTATTTGAGTCATAGTTCAGTGAAAACCTGACAGCAAAGGGTTGCAGGCACAGAACACACCCACATGGACGTCCCCGGTAGGCGTATAGAAACTATGGGAGTGCTCAGGTGCTGCGTGGTTACTTAGTGAGTCAGGAAATGATCACATAGAAATAAGACATGTATACAAGGGGACCGTAATGTAACCATGTCTGCTTGTCTGAAGTGGACCCTCCTGATTGTCAGCTCCATGGCGGGCCACCTTGCAGGTAAGTTCTTCATACATTGTAGTCTTGTGTCATAAGTAAAGCTATAGCAGGACGGAACATGACGAAGAAACAACCATTTTCCATGTAGCAGAGCTGAACTTGACTTTTCACTGAAGCACCTGCAGTTCAATGGTATGACAGCTACGCAATCTGATGTCATAATGAGTTGTGCCTGATGACAAATTTAGCTGTACTACAAATAGGGAACAAGAGTCACTTGACAGGGTAGAAGGAAAAGTATTGCATACAGTACATGGTTTGATTTTCATTATAGTGAAAGTTGTATTACAGATGTCAGTAAACACCTAGAGCTAGTACAGAGAAATGCCTTCATGACAAAGGACAACTATATCTGCGTTAGTCATGTAGATATAATGTTGGACAAGTTAGGAATCTAATTTTCTAGCTAATTTCCTATGAAAAATATGACAACAAGTAAGTCGTTCTTATGATAGCACATAGGCGTTGGAGCTGATAGTGACTCTTTAGGTGACCTTCTACCTGTTCATGACGTAAAAGCTATGCGTCTCCACAATATACAGAAATGTTTCTGAAATGATATAAAGGATCTGCAGAATGTAATGTCTGGCAATAGGATTACATGAAATTTCTGTACCAGATAGATTTTTGTATATCACCTTATTGTATATCAGCAAGTGAAATCACGTACGCAATTTTTTCTGGTCCATGTGTCCGTTCTGTTTTTTCTGCAGACCGTATATGGAACCACTTCAATGGGTCCACAAAAAAAGTGGAAGTTACTCCGTGTGCATTCCATTTCCATATGTCCGTATTTCAGTTCCGCAAAATAATAGAACATGTCCAATTTTTGTCCGCATTATGGACAAGGATAGGACTGTTCTATCAGGGGCCAGCTGTTCCACAAAATACGGAATGCACACGGACTTCATTATTTGCTTAATTGGGGTTTCTAATTTTCGTAAGAAAATAAAAAAACATTGCAAGGGCCTATTCACAAGGCAGCTCTTGCTGCCAAAATATTTGGTGCAGATTCTGGTTTAAAGCCACACCTGTGCCAAGAAGGGACAGGTCTCTTCTTGGCGGCATACAAAAGCATTATTCACAGAATTACAGAATCATTGTTCTGACTAAAACAAGCAATCAAATGACCGAAGGTTCAAGTCCCCTGAGGGGACAAATAAAGTATAAGGTAAATAAAGTTTGTAAAATCATAAAAACATGAAAATATTAAAAGTTCAAAAACTCCCATTTCTCGTATAAAAATAATTAAAAAGCTAAACATAAACAGTATTGCAATGATAAAATTTAGCAATATTTATCACACATGGTAAATGCCATAAAGAAAAACATGGACTTTTTTTTGGCTATGTACAACACAAGGTGATCATATTTACAGCATAGTGAAAGCCATACAAACAAATCTAAATAACTGTTTTTACAGTTTTGCAATACATTGTATGGGGTCGTTAAAAATGACAACTGATTCCGCTAAAAGCAAGCCCTCATACAGTTAGGTCAACAGAAAAATAAAAGGTTATGGGCCTTGGAAGGTGAGGAGGAAAAAATTAAAACACAAAGTTTTAAAGGGGTTTTCCGAGTTATATATATTGATGACCTATCCTCGGGATAGGTCATCAATATCAGATCAGCAGGGGTCTGATACCCGGCACCTCCGCCGATCAGCTGTTTGAAGAGGAGGCGCGTGCCCTGCATCAGCGCTGCCTCCTCTTCATTGTTTACATGCTGGCCGACACGGGGGTAGTGGTGAGTAGGTGTAATTACACCTCACCACCCCATTCATTTCTATGGGAAGAATTGCTCCTATACAAGTCTATGGAAGCGATTCTTTCCATAGAAATGAATGGGGTGGTGAGGTGTAATTACACCTACTCACCACTTCTCTCTGCAAAAGTCATTGAGATGCTATTAATGATCTTTGTCTTAGGGTACTTTCACACTAATGTTATTGTTTTCCGGTATTGAGTTCCGTCATAGGGGCTTAATACTGGAAAAAAACACTTCAGTTTTGTCCCCATTCATTGTCAATGGGGACAAAACTAAACAGAACGGAGTGCTCCAAAATGCATTCCGTTCCATTTAGTTGCATTCCCAGAGTGGAGGGCAAACCGCAACATGTTGTATTTTGCTTTCCGTCCTGGTAATGCGGAGCAATACGGATCCGTCATGAGCCCAATGCAAGTCAATGGGGACGTATGCGTTTTTTCTGACAAAATAGAAAACTTATCCGTCCCCCCATTGACTTTCAATGGAGTTCATGACCGATCTGTCTTGGCTATGTTAAAGATAATACAACCGGATGTGTTCATAATGGATGCAGATGGTTGTATTATCAGTAACGGAAGCGTTTTTGCTGAACCCTGCCGGATCCAGCAAAAACGCTAGTGTGAAAGTAGTAGTGAATGAACCAAATTCTGAGAATGACATCACGTGATTATAGTGATAATCTTTGTTTATATAGCATTGACATATTCCGCAGTATGTTACAATTCTGTACAAACAAAATCAAACTAATCAACAATTCAACCATAAGATAGAGGGTCCTGCTCACAAGAGCTTACAATCTATGAGCAAATTGGGGTGGCACAAAAGGTAAAAGTGTTTTTTGTACAATGGTCCAGCCATTTTTTATGGGAAAAAAACACAAGGTAATTTACATAAAGCTGCATGAGCCAGTGACCCAGCCAGTATCTGTGCATTTATGAAATGCATTTCAGTGTATGGGTTACAATAGGGAGTGTCAGTGTAGAAGAATTAGATAATGAAATGTGATAGGCTTGCCTAAAAAATATGGTTTTAGGGCGCGATTTAAGCTGGCCATATATATTAGATCACTGTCAGCCAAATCTAAGGTATTTGGTGCCTCTGAACCTTCCCCTAACAGCAGATATCGGGGAGATACAGATCGGCCAAGCTGAGTTTTAGCTTTGTCCTCAGGAAGACAATCAACTGGTAGAGGTGTCTGGCAACAGCTTTCTCTCCTGTCACCATTTACTGTATAAGCATGCTTGGCTGCGCCCAGAATGCTTAGATATAATGGAAAAATCTAGACTGGTTCTGTGTTTTGACCCTTCCTCATATAGTTTCTGATAAACACTTGCAGCGAACCCAGGAGGAGCAGCAGGAGTATGGGAATGGTAGTGGCTCTGGTGGTGGTAGAACCTAAAAATCACAGTGGAAAACTTCACACTGGCACTCTCTAGGGCCATGCAGTGACAGGTGGGTGCACGCTTGGGCACACCCTGCTTTGGGGCTTTTCCTTGGTAGTAGTTGGCGTGCCCTGAGTGTTAGGTGTTGGTCTGGATGCACAACAGGAGAGCAGTGTAGTGACCAGTGAATGGTGGAGTCAGTAACCAGGTCAGTTGGTACCAATAAATAAGCCTATCTTTACTAAAGTGCAAGATAGGAGTAGTACATCCAACAGTAACAAGACACAATTCCAGGTAGATCACAGTGCAATAGTAATGTATGGACAGCAGCAATGATGAAGGTTGTAGTACTCCTCTCTGTCTCTCGAAAGTCTCTCAACAGAACCATAGGAGGCAATGAGGTTCTTGGCAATTGTTCCTGCAATACCAAGGTTGAGGGGTGCAGATTTAAGATACTATTATATTAGCAATGTTCCCTCTGATAGCAGTAAACTCTTTCTACCATAAACATGCACAATACCATGCATAGCCTTGTAGATTCTGGACCTTCTGATTTCCTTCTCTTTAGAGCGCTTTGATAATAAAGTAACTTCCTTGACTGTAGAAATCTCAGAGATGAAAGTTCTCTGAGTTCGGGCCTAGCTCTGGGGACTTGCACATGTAGGTCCTGACTGTAGCACATCTAGAATTCAACACTATTGACTAACCAGGAGGCTGACCCAAGCCAATCTCCTGTAAATCTAAGAGGATGACACAAAAGTGGTTAACTCTAAACTGTATATACAATGCTATTAGGTATACAAATGCAATAAATCAGAACATTTCACCTAACCGTATAACGTTACAACAATTACTGTTTTGCAGTCACCCTGTTTTAGGGTACGGCACATTGTTGTTTGATTAAAGGCTGTAGGACCCTTTTACATGGACCAATGCACATGCACCTATTGGGAACAAGCCACTCATTCCAATCGTCTGATTGTTGATTGGTTAGAGCTATATTTACATGCAGTAATCCTCTCTTCTGTCTGCAGTAGTGATCACATAAATTTATTGGTTGTTGGCAGCACATCCCTGTTAACGCAGAGCTTTATGTGTAGCATAAAAGATGTGATCACCTGTATGCTTTAAGGGCATACATAGAGCTCACCGTGCCCCATAGCAAGAGTTAGCATGGGTCCCCCAGGACCACTCAGTTTCCCGTTACACATCCGTCAAACACTCCAACGTAACATGGGATGTAAAGTGCAATGCCCCGGGTTTCTGAGAAATTTACAATTCTTTTTATTAAGAGGAAAATGATTTGAATAAAAAAGTGTAATAAACAAAAAGTCATCGAGTGCACACTAGGTGCACAAGGCTTGTGCCCGAATATTGCAGACCCGCTGTATGCCATAAGACAACAGACTTGATGCCTAGGAACTTTGTTAATACCATACACTGAATTGGAAATAGTTCCATCATAGGGTCTCAATACCGGAAAAAAACGCTTCTGTTTTAACCCCATTCATTGTCAATGGGGACAAAACAGAACTGAACAGAACGGAGTGCTCCAAAATGCATTTTGTTCCGTTTATTTGTGTTCCCAGACCGGAGAGCAAACAGCAACATGTTGTAGTTTGCTTTCCATCCTGAGATGCAGAGCAATACCGATTGTCATGATCCCCAATTGTCATGACCCCCAAAGCAAGTCAATGGGGACGGATCCGTTTTCTCTGACACAATAGAAAATGGATCCACCCCCCCATTTGACTTTCAATGGAGTTCATGATGCATCCGTCTTGGCTATGTTAAAGATAATACAACCGGATCCGTTCAGAACGGATGCAGATGGTTGTATTATCAGTAATGGAAGCATTTTTGCTGAACCCTGCCGGATCCAGCAAAAACGCTGGTGTGAAAGTAGCCTTAGGTATGTTATTAGGTGTTGTAAACAATGGAAGTTTAGTTTTTGTAAGATTCAGTTTCCGAGAGAGAGCGACAGGTCATGACATTAAAGGGAACCTGTCATCAACTTTATGCTGACCGTACTGAGGGCAGCATAAAATAGTAACAGAAATGCTGATTTCAGCAGTGTGTCAGTCATGAGCTAAAAGTAAGTGGTTGCCGAGAACCAGCATCATAATCATTGTAGCCCAGGCCTTGAAAAGAGTCAAATCCACCTGAGAAGAGTCATGGTTATTCCTAAACTCCTGCTCTCCTGTCCATCTGCTGATTGGCAGTTCTCTCCTAGAAAGAAAGGGAGAAAACCAGGTAGAAGACTGTCATTCATCAGCAGGCTGGCGGGAAGAGCAGGAATTTGTGAATAACCATGACTCTTCTCATACAGATTTGACTCTTTTCCAGGCCTAATCTGCAATGTTTGTGATGTTGGTTCTCAGGAACCACTTACTTTTAACTTATAAATGACAGACCGCTGAAATCAACTCATCTATCTCTACTTTATTCTGCCGTTAGTATGGGCAGCATAAATGTGATGACAGGTTCCCTTTAAGGACAGCGAACAGAATCACAATTTAACATGGCCTTAGGTGAAAAACAGCTTGTATTTTCATATTCCAGGTTTTTTAGTCATACAAAGTGCGGTTTTACAGTTTGTGATGTCACACAGTCATTTTACATGCAAACATTACTGGGTTTCTTGCTGTTGAATCCCAGTTAACTGGGAGTACATTATATAATCCAAGAAGCCAAATGTGAACCCAACATTATCTTAAAAGGCCAACCCAGTTTTATATTATACAGTGTACATACGCATCACAGACACAAGAGCAAGCTTCCATCTATCTTACTTTCATTTAAAAGGAACCTGTTAGTTCCAAACTGGTCCCTAAACTGCCCACTGTACCTTACAGCTGATGTTATCTGGTTTCTTATGATGTCTAAATCGTCCAATGGGCATGATTGTTGTAAAACAACTTTTATTCTGCCACCATCTGTATGCAAATAAGGACAACATAGAATAACGTATTCTTATATTTTTTTTTAGCTTTTGCTAACATTTACTTCTGTAAGATACAGTGCACTGGATCATATGGCTTGTACATAGGGTAGTATGGATCTTATCCTACTGTAGTTACTGTATTGCACTATTAATATGATAATGCATGGAAAATAGTTGGGAAAACCTAATAGCAAAGGTTGAGAATGGCTATTGAGTTTGATCTTTGATCGTGTAGTATTCCAGCACATGACTGAGCAATATAACAGGACTGTGTTTCTCAATCAATATAGGCTATATTTTGTGCCCTCATGCACACAAATGTATTTCTGAGACCCTAAGGCCCACATACCTAATTGCTGGACAGAATTTCAGGGGAGGATGTACCATATATGCAACATGTTCAGCAGCATAGGGATCCAGAATGTAATGGGGGTCCACCGCCGACCTAAAAGTACCTTGTTACTGTACATTAGATTGCATAAAGGGACTGAATTGATGAGTTTAAAGGCTCAGGAGGACTAGTTAGAGAGATATAAGGGGGTGCTCTATGATGAGCTATTGGACATCAAGGGGTCCATATATAATTCTTCTACCTCTTGGGCCTCTGCTGCGTGTGTCTGTAATCCTGCCTAATTATTTCATGGTTTGGCACTATTTGGACATGACAGTTTTCTATATTCAGATCATTTCTGTGCTAATGGGAAAAATAATCCTTAAACCCCTTTACCCATAATGCCGTATATATAGAGGCCCGCTCCATACATGGCAGGTGCTGGCTGTATCATATAGCCGGCACCCGCCCGCACTGACAGTAAGCGGTGATCGTGCCGCTCCTCTTTTATTTAACCCCTCAGGTGCCACGATCAGCATTGATCGCAGCATCTGTGAGTGAAAGCAGAGGGATGCATCTCCCTCTTCCTTCCGATGGGAGCCCTCAGCACACCTCCTATCTTTTCGGAAGGTGAATGCTGAAAATGTATTGATCACTGTGTGAAAAGATCAATTTTTTTCATGCATAATGATATGCTTAAAGGAATTTTCTGACTTCAGCAAATGACATTTATCATGTAGAGAAAGTTCATACAAGGCCCTTACTAATGTATTGTTATTATCCATATTGCTTCCTTTGCTGGCTTCATTCATTTTTTCACCGCATTATACACTGCTTGCTTCCAGGGGTTATGGTTATAGGTTTGCACTTTATAGGAAAAGGAGCCGGCCTCTCTGGTGGCCAGGGCCGTGGGAGCACGCATAGGCACACATGTGCAGCAGCTCCTATCTCGGCCTCCTTACACCTGCACTGCAAAAGTGGCCGCCTAGAGACAAGCAGTGTATAATGAGGTGAAAAAAATGAATGAAGCCAGCAAAGGAGGCAACATGGACAATCACAATACATTAGTAACTGTCTTGTAATAACTTTCTGTATGTGATAAATGCCATTTGCTGAAGTGAGACAACCCCTTTAAGCATATCATTATGCATGAAAAAAACTGATCTTTTCACACAGTGATCAATAAATTTGCGTCATTCACCATCCAAAAAGATGGGAAGTGTGTTGATAGGTTTTGAAAGTTGCATATATTGTATACAGAAACTCCTTAATGTACAAACAATCAAAAGCTTCAGCTCACCCAAGCTTCCTGCGGCTGTGCACGGAACCCCTGGACTTGGGATAACATCCAAAAAAAACAATATTCCAGCATTCAAAACGGTAGGTTAAATCCTTCAATATTTATTTCATGCTTTTAAAATCCATAGAACAGACCAGAATCACATGACGGTCAACGCATTTCTACTTGTTGTCTTAATCATGGCCAAATGACATGCCCATACATCACTTCCTGCCCTACATCACTTCACCACCCACATCACGCATCCTCACCATATGTTTACATAATCAGTAATTAGTAGAAGCGCACAGTGTAACATACTAAAACAGATTCAATAGAAAACATGTACAAACTGCCATATAGACAGGAACATAATTAAAATTCAAAGATTAGATCATACCTATTAGTCATTCCTTTAAGCATTCTGCTGTCCTGTGAAAAAAGTCCAATGTGACTCTCTTGAATATACTTCTACTGATGTCACCCCCTCAACAAGAACTGAAAGCCCTCTCAATTCCCTTAATGTCCAATTCAATAAGATCTACTTTATGAACATTTCTAAAATGCCGTGATAGCATAGAGATGTTTCTCATTTGGTATATCGGAAAGGTGTTTTCTCGTTCTTGTCTTGAGGCTATTAAAGGTGCAACCTACATATTGCAATTTACATCTTCTGCAATAAATCACGTTATTAGTGTTGCAATTAATGTAGATTTTTATTTTATACAATTCTCCTGTGGCACTTGAAGTAAAGGTTTTCCCTGGTTTTAGTTAGTTACATAATTTGTACCTACCATGACTAGTGTTGAGCGAACTTGTGTTTTCAAGTTCGGCATACAATGTTCGGGATTTCTAGGAATTCCATTATGGATTCCGCTACAACAGACAATAACTTATGGTGCCGCAGATACATTCAGGCGTAGATGTCTCAAAACTGATGTAAAGAAAAAATTAAATGTTATGGACTTTGGAAGGCGAGGAGAAAAAATTGGGCCGGGGGGATGGGCCGGAAAATTCATCATTTTCTACGCCTGTTTTTGACGTAGAAAATGGTCTAAATGTAGGACAGCATGAAGTGGTCTTACATTTAGAACTGGTGTTGGATGTGCTGAAGTTATGGAGAGGCTGACGACTCTTCATAATTTCGGCGGATCCTCCACCAGCTATGGGGCTTTATTAAGACTGGCTTCTAAAATGCTGGTCTTTACAAATGTGCCCCATAATCC
Organism: Rhinella marina; assembly: GCA_900303285.1. NCBI lineage: Eukaryota > Metazoa > Chordata > Amphibia > Anura > Bufonidae > Rhinella > Rhinella marina. Next base: position 14,513 of record ONZH01025953.1, read on the forward strand.
CTATTTCTTTTGGAGAGGAAGGAATTAAAAAAGGTAGATTTATCAAAACAGTTATAAAGGAAAACTGGCTTAGTTGTCCATAGCAACCAATCAGATTCAACCTTTCATTTTTCAGCGCTCCTCTGGAAAATGAAAGGTGAAATCTGATTGGTTGCTATGGGTAACTAAGCCAGTTTTCCTTTACTCCAATCTGATAAATCTCCCCCTCAGTGTCTAATCAGGGTCTTGAAAAAAAAACTCTGGAAGTACGATTTTCTTATATACATAGCTTCCTTGCCTCGCTATAAGATTTCTGTTATAAAGAGAATTGCTGCATTTGGGAGTACATCCAACACTAGGGCTATGAATTTCTATCAGACCCGTCTACTTGTAGTTTCTTCTGGATACTCTATTGCTGGATTCCCATTTAAGGGGATTGTCTAGGATTTTATTCCTGATGGCCTACCATCAGGATAGGCATAGGCCATCACTGATCAGCAAGGGTCCAACACCCAGCACCTCCACAGATCAGTTGTTTCTGGGTAGCTCTGGATCTATATGTCAATTCATTGTGTAGTTGACAGATGGTTACTGCAGTGCTGAATCCATTTATTTAAATGGAAGCAGTTCTGCAGTAACCAGCTCTGTTCATTACACAGTAGACTGAGTTGTGTAATTCCACCATTGACTTCCTATTTCAGAACAGCTGATCACCAATGGAATGGGTTGTTGGACCCCTGCCTATCAGATATTCATGGCCAGGCCATCAATAATAAAATCCTGGAATACTTTTTTAATGGATGCTAGATCACATGATAGAGATGTGTAATAAAAATAAAGACAACCTCTGGTTACTGCACAATAGGGTAGAAAACTAATTCAAATTACATTCTTGGTGCTCTTCTTTTCCAAGGTGCCAAATGTACTCTAATAGTTTCCATGTGCCACAGCCATGTTTTCATTTGTACTAGATTTCATAAATCATTGCAGAACTGATTTAGTTTTTACACCATTTTTACATTATCAAGAGAATTCATCCATTTCCCGTGAAGAATGTAATTGTTGGTAGGTCCTTATCTCCTCCTGTACCAGTGTGTCACTCGGTAATCTCAGGTCATCTATACTATGTACTTGTTGTTCGTTTCTTCACATTATATATTTACTCCTTATCATTCTTGATAGAGATCATCTAGGTAGAGATCATTTAGAGGTTTTCAGTAGAAAGGAATCATATAGTGGAGGAACACAGCGGGGGTTACCTATTACAGCCCTCTAGTCTGCATCAGTTTTCTGGTGTTGAAGAATTGTCAATTTTGTCACAAGTTTTTACAACACAATTTGTGACTTTTTGGGCTTTTTCCAGTACCCTTGCCACTTTTCCAAAAAGTGGGCGTGCATGGTCAGGAGGAGGCAGGCCACAGGTAGACTTCCACGGCCAAACATGTACACCATAAAACTAGGGCACATTAAACCAAGAAACTAATAGCTGGCCTTTTTGGTGCAGCCTACTCTCCCAGAATTTTTACTACAACTGACTTATGAAACGCCAGTCGTAACAAATCGGCTCCGTCTAGTTTAGGCCAGGTCCAGACAAAGCAGGTAATTTCAGCTGCAGATTTCCCGTGAATGTGGATTTTGTAGCAGATTTTGCTACAGATTTGCTGTGGATTTCACTGCAGAAAATACAGTACATGTGGACGGAGTTTTGAAAAACCCCATCCATTTATACTGTAAAATGCTGTGGATTTGTGGTGCAGAATCCGTACAGCACATCTGCCACATCTAGAACAGGGCATCTAATACAGTATATGCTGTTTCTTGAAGGGGCTGTGCAGCACCTTTATTCTGAAGACTAGTGTTGGGTAAAGTGAAGCATCCAAAGCAGAATTTGGTCCGAAGTTTAGGAAAGTTTAGATTACTTACCGGTAATCATTTTTCTTTGAGCCTATGACAGCACCCCTGGAGAGACCGCCTCCTTCCTTAGGACAGGAAACAGACCACCGGCATCGCTTTAAAAGAGGGACCACCCCCCTCATCTCCAGTCCTTTCCAAGAACTTAAGGGAACAGTGCTCATATCCAACAATACATCCATAATCTACCTAAACACCAACATCAAAAAAAGTATATATATTTTTTTTTTTTTGGGGGGGGGGGGGGGGAATGCATCGGGGTGCTGTCATAGGCTCAAAGAAAAATGATTACCGGTAAGTAATCTAAACTTTCTCTCTTCGCCTATGACAGCACCCCTGGAGACTAGGCTAGAAGTCAGGGTGGGACTACCGCCTGTAGTACCTTCCGGCCGAAAACCAGCCCATCATTGGAAGGTAGCTGCAGCCTGTAATGTCGAAAAAAGGTATGCGGGGTACTCCATGTGGCGGCTTTGCAAATTTGCTCCAGAGAAGCCGAGGCCCTCTCCGCCCAAGAAGCAGAGACCGCTCTCGTCGAGTGAGCCCCAAACCCCTCTGGAGGAACTTTACCGCTGGAAGAATAAGCTAGGGAAATAGCCTGTTTTATCCACCTGGCGATCGTCTGAGCCGTAGCGGAAGAACCCCTCCGAGTTCCCTGAAACAGAACTAACAAATGCGACGAGGATCTCCAGGGGGAAGTGGTCTGAAGGTATTGTAAGAGGCATCTCCTGACATCCAGGCAGTGAAACTTCCTTTCTTTCTCGTTATTTGGTGAAGCACAAAAAGTGGGCAAGACTATCTCCTGTGACCTATGGAATCTGGAGGAAACCTTTGGTAAAAAGGAAGGGTCAGGAGAAAATACCACCCTATCTTCTGCAATAATCAAATAAGGGGGATCAATTGACAAAGCTGAAATCTCACTGACTCTTCTAGCAGATGTTATGGCCAGGAGAAAGGTAAGTTTAAGGGATAAAAGTTTTATGGAAATTTCCTCTATAGGCTCGAAAGGAACCTCCGTGAGTGCGGACAAGACCACGTTTAGGTCCCACGGAGGAACCCTCGATCTACAGATCGGAGACATTTTTGAAATGGCTGTAATAAATCTTTTAATCCAGGGATGGTTGGCCAATTTATATTCAAAAAGGGCACTTAACGCAGAAATCTGCACTTTAAGAGTGCTAGGTCTAAGCTTTTTCTTCCAACCTTCCTGCAGAAAATTCAAAATTAAGGGAATGTCAGGGGTGGCCAAAACATCCACAGCTCTATCCGCGAACCTGAAAAAACTCTCCAGATTCTGAGATAGATCTCGGAGGTAACTTTTTTGCGACTAGATAAGAGTGTAGAAATGACCTCGTCAGATAGACCTTTACTTTTTAAGATGTTCCTCTCAAGAGCCAGGCAGTCAAGGGCAGGTTGGAAATTTCCGGATGGACTACCGGCCCCTGAGAGAGAAGACCCTCCCTCTCCGGGAGAACCCAAGGGGAAGCAATCGACATCCTGCGTAGTTCCCGAAAACCAGACCCTTCTCGGCCAGAAGGGGGCAATCACGATCACTAGCGCTCTGTCCTCCTGAATCTTTTTTAGGACCCTTGGCAATATTTTTAGGGGGGGAAAGGCATAAAGTAGCCCCTTCTTCCAGGACTGAGCGAACGCATCCACCGCCACTGGAAGATCCTGCGGGGAAAGGGAAAAGAAAACCTCCACTTTTCGATTCTGTCTGGTGGCGAATAGATCTATGGAAGGTACCCCCCACCGGGATGTTATGAGGGAAAACATCTCCTGATCCAGGGACCACTCCCCCTGGCAAAGGCGGTGACGGCTTAGATAATCTGCCTTTACATTTTCCTTTCCCTTTAGATGGACTGCAGAAAGAGAGGCTAGGGAACTCTCCGCTAGATGGAAAATGTTGTGAGCTAGATTCATTAAAGACTGAGACCTGGTGCCCCCTTGCCTGTTGATATATGCTACAGTGGTCACATTTTCAGAGTAAATCCGTACATTTCTCCCCTGAATGAACTGGCGACTCTGGGAGAGGGCCATCAGAACCGCTTTCAGCTCCTTGAAATTGTGAGACTGGGACTGTGAGGGGGGATCCCAGACACCCTGAAACAGGGAGGAACCCAGGTGAGCTCCCCACCCCCTTGGGCTGGCATCTGTGGTCAAACAGATGACATTCCTTCTGCACCAGGGAACTCCCTTCTCTAGATTTCGGAGATCCAACCACCATCTCAAGGACGAAATGGTCTTGGGAGAGAGGGTGAATACCGAGTCTAGAGACGTGAGACCCCTGTCCCAAACTTCCAATATCTGGAGCGGCCTTGAATGGTACTGAGCCCACTCCACCCCCGGAATAGCTGGCGTGAGAAGCCCTAGTACAGACATGGCTGCTCTTATGGAGACGCTCTCGAGGGAGACAAGATTTTGGACCCTGTCCCTGATTGACAATATCTTCTGAAACGGAAGAAAGGACGACTGAAGAGTCGAGTCCAATTCCACTCCCAGGAACCTGCATCTTCGTGAAGGGGTCAGGCACGACTTTTCCAGATTCAGCTCCCATCCCAGACTCACCAGGACCTCCATGAGCCAAACAATGTTGGACTGGAGAGTCTGGGCTGACTGAGCCACCAGTAGAAAGTCGTCCAGGTACGGGACTATGACCACATCCCTTTCCCTGATATGGGCCATCATTTCGGAAATGACCTTTGTAAATACCCTGGGTGCCTGGGACAGGCCAAAAGGAAGGGCCCTGAACTGGAAGTGCCTGATCTCTGATGACACATGAACTGCAACCCTCAGATATTTCTGATGAACCGGATGAATGGGGACGTGATAATAAGCGTCCCGGAGATCTACAGACACCATGAAACAATTGGGCAGGAGATAATTTAGGGTCGACCTGACGGATTCCATACGGAACTTCTCGTACACCAGACTTTGATTCAACAGTTTCAAATTTATTATGGTACGGAATGAGCCATTCGGCTTCTTTACCAGGAAGAGAGTTGAATAAAATCCCTCCCCTTTTTCTTGGGCCGGGACCTCTATCAGTACCCTTTTCTGAAGAAGGGAATCTACCTCTAACAGAAGAGCTGATTGCTTTTCCTGGGACCCCCTGAAGTCTGTGGTCACGAACCTCCGGCCCGGGGACGAACGAAATCTCAGCCTTAGCCCCTCTCCTATGACCGATAGAATCCATTTGCTGTTGGAGATCCTCTGCCACTGAGGTAGAAACAGAGACAGACGACCCCCAACAGGCGGCCTGGCGTCATTGGGACTGCTTTTTTGAGGCTTCTGAACTGGAAAAAAGGAACCCCCTAGACCTCTTGGTATTTACTGGGAATTGCCTGGATTTTTCTTTAGACCTGAACCCTTCCCTATTAAATCTAGGTCTAAAAGCTTCCCTAGGGGCCTGCTGACTGGTAGGAGGAAAACTTTTCTTTTTGTCAGCCGCTTTTTCCAACAGATCGTTCAGGACAGGCCCAAACAGAAATTCCCCCTCACACGGGATAGCACATAATTTCGCCTTAGAACCCACATCTCCATTCCAACCTTTAAGCCAAATAGCCCTCCTAGCAGAGTACGAAAGGGCGGAGGCCCTGGCAGACAGCCTGAGGGAATCCGCCGAGGCATCAGACAAAAAATTCACAGCATTAAAGATAGTTGGAAAAGATGCCACAAGCTGATCCTTAGGGGTGCCTCCCTTAATGTGGGCTTCCAGCTCTTCTAGCCATACCCTCAAAGATCTGGCGACAGATGTGGCGGCAATAGCCGGCTTAAAAGCGCCTGCAGAGGCCTCCCAATTTTTCTTGAGATAAACATCTGCCCTTCTATCCATCGGGTCTTTTAAGGAACCCATATCCTCAAATGGAAGAGCTCCTCTTTTAGATATTTTCGCCACTGGAGCGTCTAACTTAGGAGCTCTATCCCAGGCTGCTGTTACTTTATCATCAAACGGGTATTTACGCTTGACTGATCCTGGGATGTAGAACTTCCTATCAGGCTTCTTCCATTCATTAGCAATTACCGCCTGTATATTTTTTTGTACATCAAAAATTTTCTTTTTCCTTGGCCCTAGGCCCTCAAACATTGAGTCCTGTACTGAAAGGGGAGCTTTCTGCTCATCCAGTCCCATAGTCACCCGCACCGCCTTGACCAGGGAATTAATGTTGTCGGCGGAGAAAAGCGGTTTTCCCGCAAATTCAGAGTCTGAGGATTCTTCAGATGACGGACGTTCCCCCTCCTCCTCTAAGCCAGACAGAACGTCACTGTCACTAGAAGGTGCAGTAGCAACCGTGGCAGAAGAACTAGGGCAATTCTTCCTTAAACCACTGACCGACTCCTTAACCTCTTCCCAGATCATTAACCTAATATTCTCCATCATGGAGGGGGCCTCATCCTCCACCAGCTTGCTCACACAGGCTTGACAAAGGTTTTGACCAGGAAGAGGGAAGCCTCTTTTTACACACTGCACACCCTCTTTCTTTGGTCCTAGAACTCTTCTTAGAGGATTCTTTAGGGACCTGGATACAAACACAAATACCTCCATAAGTCTGACCACATAAAAACTGTTCAGGGGGAGAGCCCCTCTTACCCCACCAGGTACCGGTTCATTGGTGGTATCAGTGGGCTCAGCGCGCTGTGTCTGCTCCATAATTCAGGCAAGGAGAAGCCAATGGAGGAAGTCTTTTGCTCAAAGGCACACTGGCCTGAGCAGGAAGCTGGCTGGGTATTTGAAGTCCGCGCGCTCCGCAGGCCCCGCCCCTTCCTGCGTGTGGAACGCATAATCTCCACCGGAAGTCTCGCGCGCGGCGGCCGGCGTACAAAACGCGGACCGCAGAGGCCGCAGCAGCAGAGAAGCCGGAGCCCCCCTGCCACCGGAAGGAGAGATGGCGCTCACCCAGACTTTGCAGCGGCTCCTTGAGGAGGCTTATGCCGCATCGAGGTAACCCTCCAGCCACCACATAGAAAAGGCCCGGGCCCTCGCAGCTCCCACAGCACTCCTGGCGATGCCGGCACCCTGTCCCTTAGGACAGGAAACAGAACTGGAGATGAGGGGGGTGGTCCCTCTTTTAAAGCGATGCCGGTGGTCTGTTTCCTGTCCTAAGGAAGGAGGCGGTCTCTCCAGGGGTGCTGTCATAGGCGAAGAGAGAAAACTTAGATTCTAAACTAATCCGAATTTCCTCTTGTTTCGTGCGGGTAGCCAATCCACAGGTAGTCATCTCCCTCTGATATTACAGCTAGTCAGAGCCCTATAAAACCCTGATCCCGCGCGGTTACCGTTGTTTCCCTGTGAGCTGAGCACAGGGAGACATGCGACAATGTGCTCATGCACTATGGTCAGTGTTGCTGCAAATTGTTAACAGAGCGTGTAGGACAATATTGGAGAGGGAGAATGCAGGTAGAGTAGAGGGAGAGCGTAGGAGACTACAGACTCTGCTACAATTTATTGCCATGTACATAACTGTGCAGTGCACCAAGAGTCATAGCTAATCCATTCTGTTAGCTGTAGAGTTACTGTGTCATCAGTATGACAGCCAGGTCTAATTTTTTGTCGTGTACATAAGTGTGCAGTACACCAATTACTGTGTGTCAGTATCACATGCCACTGAACCCTGCACAACCCTATTAATTTAAATGGGTCATCTCTGTAAATATGCACCATATTTGAGGAAAAAGTTTAGCATATAAACGGTACAGTTATTTCTGCCAGTTATATAAAATTATCATTTTACATTTAACCAAGTTTGCTGGTGTGTGTGTGGGAAGGGGTTCTTTTGGGCATCTCTACTTTATGACAGTTACTAGTGTTGAGCAAATCGAAGTATCTGCAGTGGATTTCAATCCAAATTTCAGGGAAAATTCGATATGCCACAAAGCCTAATTTCCTAGTGCTTTGTGATAATTAATCAATTTTCGCTGAAATAACTTTAAAAACAAAAATACTTCATCCACTTGAGTGCTAAGAGGCTGCCGCGGCCATCTTGAGTTAAGATCCTGTGCAAAATCTCATGCGTGGTGATGTATGACATCACCACACTGGTCAGCGTGATGACATCATCACTCACCGTGTGAGGTCTTCAATCAAGATAGCCATGGCAGCCTCTTCACGCTCAAATGGATGAGGTAAGCATTTCTTTAACTGATTAACCCCTGAAAGCCCTAATTTTTCATCTCACATGATTAGTGATGAATACGGCATCTGAGGGATTCAATGACGGCACAATTGTCATTACCCGTCATTGCGCCCGCTACGTAAAATGAAATGTGCTTCATGATGACGTAATTAGTGACAAAGCGAATTTATTTGCGAAATTCGGCAAAGCAGCCAAATCAAATTTTTGTAAACTTCACTCATCTCTACCAGTTACCATTTCAGTGCTATTTGTATATACATCTTTCAGATGTTCTAGTTCTGCCTTTAAGCAAAAATACATAGGGGGTCATTTATTGTACTGAAATACACCAATATTAGGCATATATCATATGCTATCTGCGACTTCTCCCTGTCCATGTCTAAAAAGGGGGGGGGGTGGTAGAGAAGGGGATGGGCCGGAAAATTCATCATTTTCTACGCCTGTTTTTGACGTAGAAAATGGTCTAAATGTAGGACAGCATGAAGTGGTCTTACATTTAGAACTGGTGTTGGATGTGCTGAAGTTATGGAGAGGCTGACGACTCTTCATAATTTCGGCGGATCCTCCACCAGCTATGGGGCTTTATTAAGACTGGCTTCTAAAATGCTGGTCTTTACAAATGTGCCCCATAATCCCTTTATTTCTTTTGGAGAGGAAGGAATTAAAAACAGATGGGCGATCGATTCTTCACAGATATACTGTACGTAGCTATCAATTTTATGAGCTTTCCCCCATGCAATGTGCATTTTTACACTGCAACTGTGCAATGACAAAATTGCATTTGTAGTGGTATGTTCAGAATTTTGCACATTTCCCTGTTTTTTAAAGAAAAAAAAAGCAGCACAAAAAAAATACAATACCATTTCCAAAATGGCATGTATGAACATACCCTGAGATTTCGTGTTTTAAAAAGGTCTTGCCATTTTTGTAGATCTGGCTATATACAACCATTTCAATATACAAAACAATTATTATCACCCCAACCACCCCATTCAGATCTATGGCCATTCATGTACATTTTAACACCTTGTTGAAGTGTATAATGTAGAGAAACTCGCTGCATGTGGCAGTGTGAGTTCCCATTCTAAATTCTGCTCCTCTGATAGGATCACACAGCAATATAATGATTTATAAGATGGCGTGCCCATGGGAGTCCTGGAATCTACTGAATTATACTGACAACATTATGTCAGTGTAATTCAATACATTCCAGGTCTTGCAGGGACACACAGCATTATAAATCATCGCAGTGCTGTGCAATCCCATCAAAGGATGTCTCACATTGAACTTGCTCGTCTCTGTCTGGTCTAATACGCAACAAATATAATGTGAAAATAACTCACAAAGATGTAGTATTACTAACAAAAACACCCGGAAATATTCAGTAGCCTGAGTTTCTATCTATATTCTGGTGATGTTGTTGGAACTGTGTGATCGCCACTTGATATTGTTGCGTAAGGGGTTGTTCACATATCAGTTATTTGATCAGTTATTTCCATCAGTTATTGTGAGCCAAAACCAGGAGTGGACACTAAACAGAGATCAGATATAATGAAAAGATCTGCACCTGTTTGGTGTTTTTGATCTGCACCTGGTTTTGGCTCACAATAACTGCTGGAAATAACTGATCAAATAACTGATATGTGAACAACCCCTAAATGGTGTGAATTCCTGGAAGAGCTGGTTTTCAGTTGGCACTGAACTGGTAGTTATTATATTTGACTTGCTCGGAGGAATGTGGCCAGGGCTCTTTTTCTTCACATTTTACTCGGGCTGAGTGCCTCTAAACACAAGAATGTCTAAGTAGTCTGGCACAATAGGCTGCTTGCAGCAATACAATGGTAGCACTAATGTACCAGAAATAGTAGTGTCATACAGAGAGTCCTTGTGAAAACACAAGTACCATACAAAAATATTGTGCCATTCCACACAGTAATAGCAATAATGCCCTCCATCCTGGCCCCAGAAGTAATATACTCCCCCCACTTGCAGTTTTAGCTCCATGGCTTCCAGAGATTTTTGAACATAACTCACAGGAAAACCAGACATGTTCCATCTTACAAAGGTCTGGAAATCGAGAAGTAGTCCCCAGTCATAACGTGAAGTAATTTTCTTTTATAACTTTATTAGTCTCTCAAATTGTTCTGGAGAAGTTTGGCCCACTGTTCTTCACAACTTTGCTTCAGTGCATTCAGGCCTGTAGGCTTTCGTTTATGCACAGCTCTCTTAAGATTCCGCCATAGCATTTCAATTGAGTTGAGGTCTGGACTTTGGGCCATTGATTATTGTAGATGTTTGCTGGTGTGCTTGGGAACATTGTTCAAGTATATGACCCAGTGTTTGCCAAGCATCAGCTGTTGGATAGATGGCATCAAATTTGACTTTAAAGGGTTTCTGTCACCAGATCTGGGCATATTAAACAGGATGACATTTGCAATGTGCAAATGTCACCTGATGCCCAATCTGGTATTAATTTTTCTAGTGGTGCCCCCGTTTTTGATAAAAATGATGTTTTATTTTATGCTAATTAGGCTTACTAGGTGCAAGGGGCGGTTACCTTGCACCTAGTAAGCTCCGTTTGCCCACCTGCGGTCACGCCTACCTTGTCTTGATTGACAGGGCCAGGCAGCTTGTTCGATCCTCTGCCGGCCCTGTGCGCGATTCAAATCCCGCGCCTGCGCCGTGTGGAATAAAATCGGCGCAGGCGCAGTGAGGTAGCCGGGAGCCCGGCGGCCAGCGCCGCTCACTGCGCCGATTTTATTCCGCGCAGGCGCGGGATTTGAATCGCGCACAGGGCCGGCAGAGGATCGAACAAGCTGCCTGGCCCTGTCAATCAAGACAAGGTAGGCGTGACCGCAGGTGGGCAAACGGAGCTTACTAGGTGCAAGGTAACCGCCCCTTGCACCTAGTAAGCCTAATTAGCATAAAATAAATCATTTTTATCAAAAACGGGGGCACCAATAAAAAAATTAATACCAGATTGGGCATCAGGTGACATTTGCACATTGCAAATGTCATCCTGTTTAATATGCCCAGATCTGGTGACAGAAACCCTTTAAAATACTTTGGTATACAAAGGATATACGTGTTTGATTCAACAACTGCAAGGGTCCAGGTCCTGTATCTACAAAACAAGCACACCATGCTTGACAGCTGGTGTTTGTGCTGATATGCGTGTGTAGTTTTCGCCAAATGTAGTGCTGTGTATTATAGTCAATCATCTCCATTTGATCTTGTCAGTGGAAAAAACATTTCTCTGAAAGTCTTATGATTTCTTCAAACTCAAGCTGAGCTACCATTCTCTTTTTACAAAGAGTCTTTCTTCTGGCAACCTTTCTGATAAACCTTCTGTCAGAGATCCATTATTTTCGAAGGGAGAAAAAGTACTTTTTGCAGAATCTTTTCTTCCATAAAAATAACTGATCTATGACGGAAGTGACACAAACAGATGCAAACTGATCATAATTGATTCTTAAAATAATGGATCCTTTTTCAAAAATCTTTTTTGTCCATCTAACTAAAAACAGCCTAGCTGAGGCCTGTAGACTCTTAGGGGGCTGTCACACAGTGCAGTTGTGACACTGTTGAAATCTCCATGCAGTTGACTACATGCATCTGCGTCAACATGAATTCACAATGCAGTTTTTATTGTAGCCAGTTTAGTAGCCTCTTCTGCTGCCTGCTCCACCATTCAGTCTGCAGGCACAAATCACGCTGCCAGCCTGTGTGGGAGGAGCCTGCAGCCCAGGAATCTGTCTGTGCTCCTCCCACTCAGTGCTGCAGAGCGATCTGTGTCTGCAGGGGAGAGCTGAATCTGAGCTTCAGGAACCGGACAAGGCAAGATTTTACAGTTTTTTTGGTTTATTAACACAGAGGGGGCACTGAGGGCATTATTTCTATGAAGGGGGCACAGAGGCCATTACTACTATTTAAGGGTGTAGCAGGTCGTTCACACTCAGCCCAGAATCAAGGTAGTGACACGAGGAAAAGTCCAGCTAAATACCTTTATTGCAGGTTTCTTCCAGCTCAAAACAACATCACCGGTACACAGCCGGGTAAAGAGGACACACAGGTTCAGTATTCTCAGTCCATTTAAATCCACAGGTCTTCAGTTCAGGCAGTATTACCTCACACCAACCTGGCCAACTCTAAACTGAGACACACCTAGCCCTTGCTGCAGGATTAAATGGGTTTCCTGGACATGGGCTCCAGCAGAAACCTGGAGTGGAGCGAGGGGAATGAGCACCCACCCAGCACTTTGCTCATCCCCAGTAAAACCAGGCCCAAATGACTGTTTCCAGCCATGTTGATAAATAACAGCGTCTGCTATTACTTAGCAGACACTTTACTCTGATTTTACTTTACCAAGAGTTGTTATCTTGGTGACCCGTCCTCCAAACCGCCACATGATATGAAACACGCTACACATAACATGCCTCCTGCAGCAGTCTTGGAGAGATATACCTGCCCTCATAGATACAGCCTGTCACTGCCTTACAAGGGTCACAGAGGGTATGAAGTGGGCACAATGGGCATTACTACTGTGAAGTGGGCACAATGGGCATTACTACTGTGAAGTGGGCACAATGGGCATTACTACTGTGAAGTGGGCACAATGGGCATTACTACTGTGAAGGGGGCACAATGGGCATTACTACTGTGAAGGGGGCACAATTGGCATTACTACTGTGAAGTGGGCACAATGGGCATTACTTCTGTGAAGGGGCACACAGGGCATAACTACTTTGAGGGAGGCACAATGAGGGCATAAACACTGTGAGGGGGCACAATGTGGTTATAACCAACACAAGGGGGCACAATGTGGGCATAACTACAATAAGGGGGCACAATGAGAATATTATTAGGGGACAGATATCTGGACATAACCATAACTACTGTGAAGGTTGTACAATGAGGGCAATACAACTGTGAGGGGGCACAATTTGCGGGGGGTGCCAGAGAAAGGACCCAACCATGGTGGCAAACCTCTTAGGCATACCACTGCATGAGGCCTTACGCCTTTGATCCAGAAAAAAGCAAACAACCTGGGCACATACAGCCACACAGGGGAAAATTCCTTCTTGATGCCAGAAATGGTGATCATTCTTAGAATCCTTTTAACCGGTTCCTGACCGCCCAGAAAATCGCCCAGTCATTAAGGGGTTAATACAACTGATTACATATTGATAGCTATGATATGTTGATTAGTAAGTTATAGTTACATATACAACATCCAGAAGATTCCAGTTAGTCTAATAATAATCTAGTATCATGCAGGCCATTTCTCCACGGATTGAACTCTGCAGCTCACAGTGCAACTATGGTCATCTCTGCTGGTGAAAAGAAAACACTGCCCCCCTATGTCACAGGATTGTTGATATCATAGACATTGAAAGCTTTTCGCAGGACATGTCCTCATTGTGAAGTATCTTCGATCTTTTGCTCTTTGCACCTCCATATCCTGGCCTTATCAGATTTCCCCTGATCCCTAGTCATCATCCCTATGACATCATGTAGTAAGGTTACTATAGCCTCCTGTACTTCTGATAATGTCATATTTACAGGGCACACTGATTAATATGAATGTGTGGATTATAGTGTGCCATCTAGTCAGCTACTGAGATTCTAGGCTTGTTGATAACACAATAAGTTCACTTGTGTCATAAGAACAGTATCCTCAATTACTTTAGACTCATTGGGGGATAATTACTAATGAAAATGCACCAGAATTAAAAAAAAGGCATGTCTGCTTTACACCACATTTATTAAATGTTTTAGGTAGTTTATTTACAAGGAGGCATGACTTAACAGACAGGGGCAATGCCTACTGGAAAAGGGACTTAGCTTCAGGAAAAAGGGGCTTTGTGTATAATTTTGCACATTTTTGGTGGTATTTAACATGTACATAAAGTTACTACAAGGCACTTACTAATGTATTGTTATTATCCATATTGCTGGATGAATTCATTTTTCCATCACATTATACACTTCTCATTTCCATGACACCCTTCAATCCAGCATCGTTTGCCATGCTTGCATAATATAGGAAAAAGTGCTGGCCTATGTGTGCTGCTATGGTCCTGGCCACCAGAAAGGCCAGTGCTTTTTCCTATAGTGTGAAAGCATGACCACCGATGCTGGATTGCAGGGTGGTTGTAACCGTGGAAAGAAGAATAAAGATGATGCAAAATAAATTAAATTGACATACTACAAGAATCTTCCTGGTATAAAAATAAACATTTTGTTTGCATAGAGATGAAACATTCCACTTATGCCCCAACGCATCATAAACTGCATTCAAGGTCTACCCTATAACCCTCTCCATCTCTCAGATTGCCCCCTATGACACACTCTGCCTAGGAGACGGCCATATGTACCCCTCTCCCTCATACAGTGCCTTGCGAAAGTATTCGGCCCCCTGGAACTTTTCAAACTTTTGCCACATTTCAGGCTTCAAACAAAAAGATATAGCATTTTTAATTTTTGGTGAAGAATCAACAACAAGTGGGTCACAATTGTGAAGTGGAACGAAATTTATTGGATCATTTAAACTATTTTTCTAATAATAAAACTGCAAATTGGGGCATGCAAAATTATTCGGCCCCCTTGCATTAATACTTTGTTGCGTCACCTTTTGCTGAGATTACAGCTGCAAGTCGCTTGGGGTATGACTCTATCAGTTTTGCACATCTAGAGACTGAAATTCTTGCCCATTCTTCCTTGTAAAACATCTCGAGCTCTTTGAGGTTGGATGGAGAGTGTTTGTGAACAGCAGTTTTCAGCTCTTTCCACATATTCTCAATTGGATTCAGGTCTGGACTTTGACTTGGCCATTCTAAGACCTGGATACCTTTATTTTTGAACCATTCCATTGTAGATTTTGCTTTATGTTTGGGATCATTGTCTTGTTGGAAGATAAATCTCCGTCCTAGTCTCAGGTCTTTTGCAGACTCCAACAGGTTTTCATCCATGAATGGTCCTGTATTTGGCTCCATCCATCTTCCCATCAATTATAACCATCTTCCCTGTCCCTGCTGATGAAAAGCAGGCCCAAACCATGATGCTGCCACCACCATGTTTGACAGTGGGGATGGTGTGTTCAGGGTGATGAGCTGTGTTGCTTTTTTACGCCAAACATATCGTTTTGCATTGTTTCCAAAAAGTTGGATTTTTGTTTCATCTGACCAGAGCACCTTCTTCCACATGTTTGGTGTGTCTCCAAGGTGGCTTGTGGCAAACTGTAAACAAGACTTTTTATGGATATCTTTGAGAAATGGCTTTCTTCTTGCCACTCTTCCATAAAGGCCAGATTTGTGAAGTGTTGGACTGATTGTTGTCCTATGGACAGACTCTCCCACCTCAGCTGTAGATCTCTGCAGTTCATCCAGAGTGATCATGGGCCTCTTGGCTGCATCTCTGATCAGTCTTCTCCTTGTTTGAGATGAAAGTTTAGAGGGACGGCCGGGTCTTGGTAGATTTGCAGTGGTCTGATACTCCTTCCATTTCAATATGATCACTTGCACAGTGCTCCTTGGGATGTTTAAAGCTTGGGAAATCTTTTGGTATCTAAATCTGGCTTTAACCCCTTCCCGACCGGCGCCGTACATGTACGGCGCTTGGGCGGTGCGGGGACATGACGCCCGCTTGCGGGTGCGGCGGGCTTCATGGCCGGCAAATCTCTGCTGTTTCTAACAGCAGAGACTTGCGGCTACTTACCGCCATCGGCGGCGTCTTCCGATGGGCCTCTCATTCCTTGTGGGCCCTTCTGAAGTCTTCCGGTGGCGTCTGAACCCGGAAGCAGTTCGCTTCCGGGTGATGTACAGACGACCCGATTGGTCAATCGGGCTGTCTGTACACGCTATGAAAGCTGTAATCCTCGCTGGTGAGGATTACAGCTTTCAAAGTGCAATTCTTATTCTGGCCACTAGATGGCAGGCCAGGATAAGAAATGAGCAATCATGAGTTTTAATTCAAGATTAAAAATCAGAGATTGCTCATAGTGAAAAAATAAAAAGTACAATATATTAGCTCATATTTGAGCTTTCAAATAATTAAAAAAATAATTAAAAAAATGTTAAATATATAAAAAATAAAAAAAATATAAAAGTTTAAATCACCCCCCTTTCCGTATAATTAAAAAATAAATACCTAAATAAAAATAAATATAGACATCATGGGTATCACTGTGACCGAAAACGCCCGTACTTTTAAAATAAAAAAAAAAAATTCCAACACGGTGAATTCTGTGGCAGAAAAAAGCGTCAAAATGGCAATTCGCTGTTTTTTGTCACTTTTTTTTCTAAAAAAAATTAATAAAAAGCGATCAAAAAGTCATACACACCCCAGAATGGTATCGATAAAAACTTCAGATCGCCCCGCAAAAAATGAGCCCCCATACAGCTCCATACACGTAAATTCCAAAAAGATCGGGGTCAAGATATGACGACCAAAAAAAAAAAAAAAAACAACTTTAGAATTTTTTTATCACTATCAAAACACAAGAAAAACTATACATGTTAGGTACCGCTGGATTCGTACTGAACAGCGAACGCCGTAAATAAAAAACCGGGAAAACTGTAGCGGAATAGTGTTTTTTTTGCAATTTCACCCGATTTGGAATTTTTTTCCCGCTTCCCACTACACCATATCCAATAATAAATGGTGGCGTTTGAAAGTACAACTTGTCCCGCAAAAAACAAGCCCATACATACAACAATGTGAGCAGAAAAATAAAAAAGTTATGGCTGTATGAAGGCAAGGAGCAAAAAACAAAAACGCAAAACCGAAAAAACCTTCGGGGGTGAAAGGGTTAAACTTCTCCACAACAGAATCAAGGACCTGCCTGGTGTGTTCCTTGGTCTTCATGATGCAGAACCCTGAGACTATCACAGAGCAGGTGCATTTATATGGAGACTTGATTACACACAGGTGGATTCTATTTATCTTCATTAGTCATTTAGGACAACATTGGATCATTCAGAGATCCTCAATGAACTTCTGAAGTGAGTTTTCTGAACTGAAAGTAAATGGGCCAAATAATTTTGCACGCCCAACTTTTCAGTTTTATTATTACAAAAAAAGTTTAAATGATCCAATAAATTTTGTTCCACTTCACAATTGTGACCCACTTGTGGATTCTTCACCAAAAATGTAAAATGTTATATCTTTTTGTTTGAAGCCTGAAATGTGGCAAAAGGTTGAAAAGTTCCAGGGGGCTGAATACTTTCGCAAGGCACTGTAAATTGTATCCCATGTCCTCCTCCACCTCTTAAATTCCCTCTATGACATCTTCTTTCTCACATATTGCCCCACCTGTTCCCCAATATTCTACAAACCTGGATCTGAATACTTTTGTGATTGCATGTACATAGTTAAAAATTTTGCATAGCCACTGAGTTATTCAATAAAATGTATCTGTATTGCACCACCTGCTGTTTGTTTTTTTCTTCTCATTTCTTTGTTTAACTCGCTGAGAAGGCCGCACATGCTCCGTTTCATACTTCAACTACCTCCTGAGCTGTGATAGGGAGAGAGACTACGCTGCAGCAGAAAGGATGTTCCCCTTGAGTTGTCAGCTAGATATAAATCTAGCAGAGCAATTAATGGGGAGATCTCTGGATCCATGTGAGGTACAGAGCTGGTTCTAGCTTTTTTAGAAAAAGATTGTCATGTACTATATAATGTCTGATTTTCATTTTTACACCAGTCTTCTGATAACCCCTTTAAAGGATAGACATGGAAGAAAATAGTACCAGCACCAATCTACGCTTCTGTGGTTGATGTGCACTGCTGAATTCCCAGAAACATAGTTTGAGAAATCCACATAGCTGTATTGTACAGTGAGTTATTCTTATGTGCCACACCCTAGCAACAGTAGAATAGATTTTACAACACAAACACGTGCACAATTACATGTTGGTTCTGAATGGTATAATGACCTTAGGAGCACCCATATTGGCATGTGTGCTTACATTATGTGGTCTATTGTTATAGTGTTTTATAGTGTTATTGTTATTAAAAAAAAATATATATATATAATATATATATATATATATATATATATATATATATATATATATATATTGTGAGGCAGTGACAGGCCTCGAGCTTCATGGAGGTCTGGAGGGGGTGGATATTCCAGTCCACATCCCTATTCTACCACAGGTGAGGCCACTTGGGTGTAATTACTGCTGTGATAAACCAACCCTCAGTGTCAGTCTAGAGAGAGGAGAAAGGCTGAGGAGGCCTGAGAGGTTAGAGCCTGCGGAGGCTCTTTGTGTGTGTGGTCTCAGCAGGGAGTTTGGGGGGGCCCAGTGACCCTAGGAGAAGAGGGTCATAGTCGTGAGGACTGTTGGACCATCTCCCCCAAAAGGATACGGTTGGAGTCACAGCCAGGAGGCTGCTGGACTGAACGGCTGAGGAAGCCGCACTTAAAAGTTGTGTGTGAACAGCGTATGTATTTAGGTGAGTTAGCTGAACTATGTTTAGTCAGAGCTCAGCCGGGCAGGTGTTGGTTTTATGATTTGTTTTGGTGTGCTGGTGCCAATAAAACTGAGTTGGACCTGAAAATCCCAGTGTTTTGAAGATTTTGTGTGATGTCGACCCCCTGAGAGGATACGATCCCTTACAATATATATAGTTATATATCGTTATATAAATAAACTAGCTGAAGGACCCGGCCTCGCCTGGGTATATTTAATTTATTTCATTTACTGTTTGTGTGTGTGTGTCATTAAAAGATATCGATACAGTGCCCGCCCCTTTAACAGTGACCTCTACAGCGGCCCGCCCCTTTAACAGTGACCTCTACAGCAGGCCGCCCCTTTAACAGTGACCTCTACAGCAGGCCGCCCCTTTAACTGTGATCACTACAGCAGCCCGCCCCTTTAACTGTGACCTCCACAGCAGCTAGAGTGGCCACTGTCTTCATCCCAGAAAGCCAGACCACACCGGCCAATCCCCCAAACGTGAAACAGCGCCCCCAGTTCCCATGAAGACACACAACTAAACATGAGGCCACGCCCCCCCTGGCTCCGTGAAGACATGGAGGAGAAGCTGTCTGAGTGTGAACTACTGAAAGGGTGGACATCCCTGTGTCTGTCCAGGCACTGCGTCGGACGGAGAACAGGTAGCCAGAAAACTGGACTGTCCAGCCTAAAGCCGGACATCTGGCCACCCTAACATCAGCCTGCCCCTAGGGTGGCCAGAGGTCTTGTTTTAGGTTGGACAGTCTGGCTTTCAGACTCCCTGTCCTCTGTCCGGCGCAGGGCCTGGATGAACACAGGGATGTCCTTTTGAACAGCTCACTCTCAGCAGCAGCACTGTGCAGTCTGAGCAATGAGCTGCAGGGAGAAAGTCACCCTCCCCCCACCCCTGCAGCTGAAAGAAGGTGATTTTTTACCTATATTTTTAATCCCGGTCAAATGCGGCATGGAAGGGGCATGGCCTGAGTCAGGGGCGTGGCTTAGTGGGATCTGGGGGTGGGGCTTTTAAGTCCTTTTGATGGTGGCCTGAATTACAGGTCGATGCCATAGTAATTTAGGAGGAAGGTGGGTAGCAGTGGAAGAATACATTTTTTATTACTACTGAATATGTGAAATTTACATTATATGAGGTAATGATTGATGATGAATTAGTCTAAAACATAAGTTATATTCAAGGTAACCGAAATACTCCTTTACCATTGTCATCCACAGTGCTCTGCTTCTTTAATGCAGACCTACAGCAGTGAACTGGCTAGGTTGTCATAGAAACCTAGTGTGTGGTGGGTCATGTGACCAGGCTACTATTGGCTAATGCATTTTTTGGGAAAATCTCAGGAACGGTACGTCCTGGAGAGCTGAAAACTGTTCTAAAACCTTTCCGGACACCTGATGTACATGTGTGCCAAATTTTGTGATTGTAGCTGCAGTGGTGCGGATTCCTTTAGCGGACATACACACACACACACACATACACTCAGCTTTATATATTAGATATTATTATTATTATTATTATTGTTATTATTATTAAAGTGACCATTAACTAAATACTACGAATGCAGTCTGTGCAAAAGAGAATGTCATCACAGTAATGTCTGCATCAGTAAAGTAGCCCAATAAGATATACTAATAGCAGAGTGCTTTAGTGGGCACTGTAAAGGTCACTAAGGTTAGTGCTATTTCCTTCTTATCTAATTATAACACTTGTCTAACATGAGTATATTTCTTAAGACTTGAATGGATCTACTGTTTGACAAGTAGTCTAGTACCATTTTTGTCAGTGTACGTAGGTGAAAATTAAATGGATTTTACTATAGATGGCCTATCCTCAGGATAGGTCATCAGTATCACATTGGTCGGGGTACAATTTCCCTCATTCCCACTGATCAGCTATGGCGCTCCGTGAGCACTTAGGCCTCCTTCTAGGCCATGTGGCTTCACGTTCATCTGTCACATGGGTCAAGTAAATGGGGCTGAGATGCAATAACAAGTACAGCCACCATCCAAAGAATAGCGCTATGTTTGGTAAGCTATGAAGAGGTTGCGGCTTTGACTAGAGCACTGATGAGTACCATGGCTTCCTAAACAGCTGATTAGTGGAGGTACCAGGGTCGGACTGAGAATAGGTCATCAATATGAAAATCCTAGAGAACCCCATTAAAACGTTATGGGAGAGGTTTGGCAACAGTGTAGAAGGGTACATAAATTTAGTTAGCAAAATTGATGAAAATTGGGAAAATTGCACCAAAATTTATTAAAATTGGGCATGTGGCTTAATGAATTGAGAGCACTTTGCAAAATACTTCTAATACACATTGCTTAAGAAATCAACTTTGTTTATGCAATTAAATTGCATATTTGACCATATTTTGTGATTGTTTTTTCATAGCTGTGACTTCCATGAAAATTAATAAGAGACTTAGGGGCCGTTTAGACAGCCGTGGTATTGCGGATCCACAAAAATGCATATCCGCAATACCAGGGATGCCGACTAGTGTGTGTTCCGCAAATTGCAGAACACATGGCTCGGCACCCCGTTCTAAATGCCTATTCTTGTCCGCTATTGTGGACAAGAATAGGACATGTTTTATTTTCTTTTGCGGAACCGCGGGCGCGGAGTCGCGGCTGCCCGCTATCATTGAAGTGAACGGGACCGCACCTATTCTGCAATTTTGCGGAATAGGTGCGGACCCGTTCTTAAGGGTACAGCCACACGGTTAGGTTTCCTGGTGGAGTTTTGGACGCCAAAACCAGAAGTGAATATAAAAACATTGAAGTCCTGTATTTCCTTGCTGCCTCTTTCAAATGAATGGAACTGATTTTCAGTCATTGAATTTTCTACCACAAAATCTGCACGTGTGAAGGCACCCTTAAAGAAGAACTCCCGCAAAAAATTTTATTCCATGTCCTGCTAGAAATGTAAATGATGTAATCTGTAGTGAATGTAATTTTCTTACTAGTGTCTGTATTTGTGAGTTATATCTCCCTGATGTTTCTCATCTGTGTCATGTGACCAGGAATCAGACTCACCAACTCACACATCATCTTATGTGTGGACAGGAAGTCTAATTCTCTATGCATTCCTATGGGAGCTTCACTTTCAGTCTCATAGGAATGAATAGAGCAGTAACTGGCTTCCTGTCCTGGGTCAGTTGGAGGTCAGAGAGTTGGTCACATGACCCAGCTACAATTAGAAGAGAGGGGTTAGCTCACAGATACAGTCTCTGATAAGAAGATTGCATTCACTACAGATTACATCATGCACCTTTCTAACAGGTCAGAGAATAAATCATTTTGCGGGAATTCTTCTTTAAGTGTGGATTTTGTAGCTCACAATGTTTTCAGAGAGTGGATGAGATTTGTGAAAATCCTTTCCACATGCAAAACCACAATGTTTACACCATGTGTGGCCATACCCTTAATCTATCAGTTTTTACCACTTGTGCACTAATCTAGCAGGCACATGAGGAAAAAAGCACTGTGATAGTAACCTTCCCAAGATTGATGGTAATGTACAGAGGAAAAGGATGGTACAAGGAAGATTTGTCTATACTTGTACACTACCGTTCAAAAGTTTGGGGTCACCCAGACAATTTTGTGTTTTCCATGAAAACTCACACTTTTATTTATCAAATGAGCTGCAAAATGAATAGAAAATATAGTCAAGACATTGACAAGGTTAGAAATAATGATTTTTATTTGAAATTATAATTTTCTCCTTCAAACTTTTCTTTCATCAAAGAATGCTCCATTTGCAGCAATTACAGCATTGCAGGCCTTTGGCACTCTAGCTGTTAATTTTTTTTGTAAAATCTCTTTTTATTGTATTTATAAGCATAACATTAGCACATATAAGTCTCACTTAGTGTACAGAACTACAAATGTACAAAGATGATCAATATTAAGACCCACATGAGCCATAGCAAATGTCAACAAATTAGATGGGGTGGGAGAACTAGAATGGGGGAAAGAAAGGATGGGAGGGAAGGGTAGAGAGGGTAAAGTAAGTTAGAGGGGTGGGCATGGGGGAAGGGAGGGAGGGGTTATGGAAGATAATAAACAGAACTATCTCCAAGAGGTCATCTTCTTATTAAGTATACATATTATACCATAGTCAATTGAGTAATTTAGCAGTACAGAAATGCACATATGAAAAAAACAATGTGAAGTCAAATATATTAAGGTCTAGATCCACGATAACATAATTAAGAGTGGTTGCACAGTAAAGGAGAAGGCACAACTCAACAATCCCCCATCAATTGCGGCGATACCTGCCCTATGTATGTTATGAGTTGGAGGAGTGGCTTATGGGATTTTTCTAGCTTCCCACAATGGGCCGCATATGGAAAGAAATTTTGCATGATTTCTCAATTCCCAACTCACCAGTTCGTCCATCCAACATATTTGGTCAACTTTGTCCCTCCACGTGTCTATTGTGGGTGGGTCAGTACTTAACCATTTTAAAGAAATTAGTAACCTGGCATGGATTCCAAGATAGAGAGGATCGGCTTGATCGGCACTTTTTGCGTACCATACGGTCAAGCTGCTCCCACAACAGCTCAATGGGGTTGAGATCTGGTGACAGCGCTGGCCACTCCTTTACAGATAGAATACCAGCTGCCTGCTTCTTCCCTAAATAGCTCTTGCATAATTTGGAGCTATGCTTTGGGTCATTGTCCTGTTGTAGGAGGAAATTGGCTCCAATCAAGCGCTGTCCACAGGGTATGGCATGGCGTTGCAAAATGGAGTGATAGCCTTCCATATTCAAAATCCCTTTTACCTTGTACAAATCTCCCACTTTACCAGCACCAAAGCAACCCCAGACCATTATATTACCTCCACCATGCTTGACAGATGGCGTCAGGCACTCTTCCAGCATCTTTTCAGTTGTTCTGCGTCTCACAAATGTTCCTCTGTGTGATCCAAACACCTTAAACTTCGATTCGTCTGTCCATAACACTTTTTCCTAATCTTCCTCTGTCCAATGTCTGTGCTCTTTTGCCCATATTAATCTTTTCCTTTTATTAGCCAGTCTCAGATATGGCTTTTTCTTTGCCACTCTGCCCTGAAGGCCAGCATCCCAGAGTCGCCTCTTCACTGTAGACGTTGACACTGACGTTTTGCGGGTACTATTTAATGAAGCTGCCAGTTGAGGACCTGTGAGGCGTCCATTTCTCAAACTAAAGAATGAGGCAGCACTCCAAGGCTTGTGCAAACGGTGGGTGGATTTATTCTATAGCAACGTTTCAGCTCTCACAATGGAGCCTTTGTCAAGGCTTGACAAAGGCTCCATTGTGAGAGCTGAAACGTTGCTATGGAATAAATCCACCCACCGTTTGCACAAGCCTTGGAGTGCTGCCTCATTCTTTGGATTTTTGTTAGCATATGGAACGCCGAGCCGGGCGTTGGATGGGAGGATTTGCACCCAAACTTCACTTTATTGTGCTGCTGCCATTTTTTCTTTTGTTTTGCATTTCTCAAACTAGAGACTCTAATGTACTTGTCTTGCTGCTCAGTTGTGCAGCGGGGCCTCCCACTTCTCTTTCTACTCTGGTTAAAGCCTGTTTGTGCTGTCCTCTGAAGGAGTAGTACACACCGTTGTAGGAAATCTTCAGTTTCTTGGCAATTTCTCTCATGGAATAGCCTTCATTTCTAAGAACAAGAATAGACTGTCGAGTTTCACATGAAAGTTCTCTTTTTTCTGGCCATTTTGAGAGTTTAATCGAACCCACAAATGTAATGCTCCAGATTCTCAACTAGCTCAAAGGAAGGTCAGTTTTATAGCTTCTCTAACCAGAAAAACTGTTTTCAGCTGTGCTAACATACTTGCACAAGGGTTTTCTAAATATCCAATAGTCTTCTTGCACTGTTAGCAAACACAATGTACCATTAGAACAGTGGAGTGCTGGTTGCTGGAAATGGGCCTCTATACACCTATGTAGATATTGCATTAAAAACCAGATGTTTGCAGCTAGAATAGTCATTTACTACATTAACAATCTACAGAGTGTATTTCTGATTAATTTAATGTTATCTTCATTAAAAAAAACTGTGCTTTTCTTTAAAAAATAAGGAAACTTTTGAACGGTAGTGTATACGGTCAGTTACTCTGGAGGTTTCGTCTTGATTGTAATGGAAGCCATAACTCTATGTGGAATCCATCACACAATGGATTTAACCAGCAACAAGCATCATGACTTATAATGGGGTCCACTAAGGTTCTATGAGGGTTTTCTTTGATTTGACAGTAGGCACTGCATGCTGAGCTAATTGTGCCATGAAGTATGATGTAAACCCTAATAGAAACACCCATGATGTTTCCTAATGGCAATGAGAACAGATGGGTAAAAGTCTGACCAGTTTGCCTTGAGTAAAACGAGAGTATTCAGGAGCTCATGTCTTATTTGCTTCACTTTAGTAATCGTTGTAGATGTTGGGAAAATATTCATATTTTAGAAGTATATTAAAACTGTTAAATGTTAACTGCATGTAGTTTATTTTAAATTTTTATAACATATGTATTTTTGTTGCTTTAGGACAACTCCATGAACCTAGAAATGTGAAAATAGAGTCCAGGAACTACAGTCTCTTTCTCACATGGCTTCCAGCTCCTGAAAATCCTTCTTCTGTAACCTATGAAGTACAATACACCAATTTCACCTATGACAGTGACACCAACGAAACATACAGGTACTGCTATACTACAACTGAATATTACTCTTTTGATCTGCACAGTATACAATAATATGTTTCAGAAATTGCCACCCATGCAAATGACAGATCATATGATAGATTAAGGTCGTAGGGATGAACAGAACCCCTGATCAATCCCCTCTCCAAGTTAATCAAGTGTATAGGAACGAGCCCTCCCATTGAAATTAATGGGGCGACTTGGGTGTAATTACACCTGCTCACCGCTACTGATGTTATGGCGAGCAGATAAACAATGAAGAGGAGGCAGCGATGGCACTACGCACGCCTCCTCTTCAAACAGCTGATTGGCGGGGGTGCCGGGTGTCGGACCCCTGCCGATCTGATATTGGTGACCTACCCTGAGGATAGGTCATCAATAAATATAACTCGGAGAACCCCTTTAAAGAGGTTGTCTACAATCTGTCCTCATGTTGTATTTTAGGTACAATATATATTTTGTTACGCAGAGACATACTTGAATGTGAATGGCTAAATTGGCTTCAAAGACCTGACCAATTATAATGATATATGATGTTTCGATAAATCATCAATCAGAACATGCAAGCTGTCATGTAAGATGCTGCATGATGCACTAACCACCACAAGATAATGGATGAAAGAAGATATGGCTTCATAGAAACACATGTCATTTCCGTTAGTTGACAGCAAGTGTACCCTATGCCTATGAGTGATATTTCTGCAGCTCTCAGATGTGAAAGGTAAGGCATTTTCTGCCTCCCCCAGGGGGGAGCCCTGGAGGATGGCTCTAACTGGCTCTAACAGTTATTCACACTGGCATTCCTCACACCAATGCTCCCTAGGGCCGGGCAGGGGTCGCACCCTTTCTTCCCTCAGGGCTCCTGCATGATGGTAGTTGGAGTACCTTTGGTGTTATGCATGGGTGCAAGGCAGGAGATGTAGGTGCTGTGGTGCTGGAGTCAGTAACCAGCCTAGTTGTAGAAAACTGACAAGTCTCTTTTTTACTAAAGTGCAAAATGGGAGTGGTAGTACATCCAAGAGTATCACAGTTTCAAACAACTCACAATGCAATCTTCCCGGATAGTGATGTATGATATTAGCAAGGAGGGGAGTTGTTGTACTTCTTCCGTCTGTACTTCTATCCGTGCAGGATCTAAGGCTTGTAATAAGAATCGTGCAAACTTGTCTGTAATTCCCAGCTGAGGGGTACAGGATTTAACTACGCCTGGCCAGGAACATTTCAAAGTGTGGAAAGGTCTATTAGCAATGTCCCTCTCACTGCAGTAAAATATTATCGGCCTTAAACAGCAAATACTTTTCTGACTGACCCCAGTGCTCAGCCCTACAGATTATGGATCTTCCTTGTTCATTTTCTCTCTCTCTCTTTCTGGAGTACTATAACGAAGAGATGCTTTCTTGATGCCAAGCTCTAAGAAGTGAGCACATGTAGCGACTTTTACTTCATCAGCTAGAATCACCCTGACTAAACAAGTGGTGGCCCTAAGTCCATCACCTAGCTTCCTACAAGGTGAGAGTCAGGATTGTTAACCATGACCTATCCATACAAAACTATACTGGGTAGTATACTATATTAGAAGATGAAAAAACTGTTAAATAACAAGAAACTATTTTGGAAGTACCCTATTGTGAGGCACTGCACTTAGTTTTTGTTAGTTTTTTCACCTTTGTATTTTTTTAATTTTATGTCTGAGGGAGAACCTATGACCTTCAATGAATATTTTTATACACTGAATACAATATTATACAACTACTTCAATATTACATAGTTTCCTAATATTCCCCTGAAATATTTTATCATATACTTGTATTTTGACAACCCTTGAAAATGTGATCATCCTCAGATCTTGCCTTTTTCTTTTTTCTCTGCCACGATGAAAGTATTTTGTGTCAAAATGTCAGACTAAAAGCCTCTATAAATTGAAACTATCTTTTTCTGAAATCTTAGATTTTTAAGACATACAGTAGGCCCAGATACACTAATGTGTCTGCACCAAAAATCTGTTTAAAAAGTACTGCAAATTGGCACATCTAGGTTTTTGGCACTTTATTCTGACATGCTTGAAAAGGGTTATGCTATAGTAGTCAGTTGGCACTACGGGATAGCGTTGCAGTGCACGTGTCTTTGGGTGGCGCCCCTTGACAATAATAGTACAAAAGGACCGGCACTCACTCAAAGTTGCTTTTAGGAAATGCTTATTTATTGCCACATGTTTGTGACATGTTTCGGGGCAATCTGTGCCTTCCTCAGACAGTAAATAATCTTAAGAGGTGCATACATTTAAACAGCCCACCAAACAATGGGATGCTGACGTCATGTTAACCTGACAACCAGGTAAACAAGCGAGTATAAACAAGAAAAATCAGAATAAATCACGGTGAATTACTCGATGTCCATAATAGTATCATCGTGCAGTACAGATCGTGATGTTTCGGTAACGCTGCATGGAGAGATATTTAAACAGTTTTATTGTTGCAAATTTATAAAAAAAACTATTCAATTCATAGTCTCAATTGAGACCCATTGGTTCCAAAGCTTGAAGAATAAGCCTCGCACTTCATCAGCAATTTATTTCTGTCACCCCCCACGCTGAGGTTGTGATACACTTTCAATGATCTGAAAGCGCAACTGCGCAATTGTGGGTTTCTATTGGTGGAAATGATAAGGTATGGGCAATAATAAATTGCCCTTCCGAATCGTAGACTTATGTTTGCAGACTCTATATTTCATGTGCATGGGTGTTTCTCCAACGGTTTGCTATACGTTGGAGAAGCATCCAACATCAATATCAGATCGGCAGGGGTCCAACACCCGGCACCCACGCCGATCAGCTGTTTGAAGAGGAGACGCACGACGAGCCAGTGCTGCCTCCTCTTCATTGTTTACCTGCTCGCCGTAACATCCACAGCGTGGCGTGATTACACCTAACCGCCCCATTCATTTCAATGGGACGGCTTGTTCCCTTACACTTGTATAGGAGTGATCCGTCCCATTGAAATGAATTGAAGTTGATCTGATATTGATGACCTATCCTGAGGATAGGTCATCAATAAATATAACTTGGACAACCCCTTTAAAGTAAGCTAACCAATAGTTGGTATAGAGTCAGAGAAAAGTACTATCCCTGCACCAGATTTATCATCCAGCTTGAGGCCCTGTGATAAACCTGGTGCAGGTCTAGGCAGCCTGTCAAAGCTTACACTATCTTTACAATTAGTAAATGTGGGCCATAAACCTTAAATGGCTCTCTGCTTTGGACAATCCTATTGATGGCACCACCAGCATTTAATTGTAATCTGAAACAACAGCTGTAGGATAGCATTAGTTCTCCTGTAGGGGAAACAAAAAATGACAAGGTTATTATTAACACTATTTGGCTGACCGTGTAATGTATGGACATGCTGCGTCCTCCAGAGGGATAATAGATCAGATGCAGCTAAACACATATATACCGTATGTTCAAAATAGATATAAATTTACTTTAAAATTAACCACTTCATCTAAAAAAAATTCCTGTTTGTAATGTACTTCTGTAATCAAATATTATGTTTATCACAAGAGAAGTGGATCTCTAAGCCCAAAAAGTTTGATGTTGGCTAGACTGGGGTGTAGATTATAAGGAATCTCACCATTATTCACCCTTAAAAACCTGACTGTTTGGTGATAGATGCATTGTACTGAAGGAGTGTAGCCAATGGTCATCAATGGAAATGCAACAAGGCAGAAGATGAAATGGAACCAAAATCAGGAAACAGACCAGAAGTCTATGCCAGAAGGAACCAAGTGACAAGACTGAAGAAAGAGACTAGAACCAGGCCAAGGTCAAAGCAAAGGGTCATGATCAAAGTCAGAAAGAAAGTCAATATAATAAGCAGGGACAATAGACATGCAAGGATGTAGGGTTGCACGATATATCGAAAACTCGGTACGGTTTCGGTACCTAGTGCGGTACCGAAGCTCGATACCGAGTTTTCTTGCAGTCCGATACTTAGAACATGGCGCGCGCATCATGCGTTGCCCCATGTTCTAATATCGGGCTGCCGTGCTGCCGCGCTGCCAGGGCCCCCGCACCCCCCTCAGATCAGCCCACCCAGGTCCCAGCCACTTAAAAAAAAAAATCATACTTACCTGTTCTGGCCGCCGCTGTCCTCACTGGTTCCGCGCTCCACCGTCTTCCCTGACGCGCACTATGACCTGACGCAGCGTCAGGTCATAGTGAGCGCCGGCAGGCAAGAGAGTGGAGTGGGGAACCTGAGGACAGCGGCGGCGGCCAGAACAGGTAAGTATGATTTTTTTAAAGTGGCTGGGTGGGCTGATCTGAGGTCTGACGGGGGCACAAGACACTGACCTGAGGTCTGACGGGGGCACAAGACACTGACCTGAGGTCTGACGGGGGCACAAGACACTGACCTGAGGTCTGAGGGGGGCACAAGACACTGACCTGAGGTCTGAGGGGGGCACAAGACACTGACCTGATGGGGGCACAAGAGGCAGGTCTGATGGGGGCACAAGAGGCTGACCTGAGGTCTGATGGGGGCACAAGAGGCTGACCTGAGGTCTGATGGGGGCACAAGAGGCTGACCTGAGGTCTGATGGGGGCACAAGAGGCTGACCTGAGGTCTGATGGGGGCACAAGAGGCTGACCTGAGGTCTGATGGGGGCACAAGACGCTGACCTGAGGTCTGATGGGGGCACAAGACGCTGACCTGAGGTCTGATGGGGGCACAAGACGCTGACCTGAGGTCTGATGGGGGCACAATGTGTTGATCTGATATTTATTATCTCTGTACGGTGACATCACTGTGTTTATTATCTCTGTACAGTGACATCGCTGTGTGTATTATCCCACTGCAGGAAGAGGTAAGTGGTCCGTGTTTGTGTGTTTGTTTTCTATTTTTCAGGGTCGTGAATGCAGAGGACTACGTCGGATTCGGTGGACTACGTCGGACCAGCTTTTTTTTTTTTTTTTTTAAATAAAATGGTCAAACAGGGGTCTGGGGGAGTGTTTATTTCAATAAAATGTTTTATACTTGTGTGTGTGTATTTTTTTTTTACAATACTACAGTTTTAGTAATCACGGCTATCTACTGACGGCCCTGATTACTAATACTGGGCTTAGTGCTTGCCGGTATGGCAGGCCAGCACTAACCCCAACATCTATTACCTCGGCACCCACCGCCACCAGGGGTGCCGGGAAGAGCCGGGTACCCGCAGGACCGGACCTTCTAAATTGAGGGTCTGGCTCTGGGGCGGCTGCAGGCTGGTACCATTAGGCTGGGAAGGGCCAATAACCGTGTCCCTTCCCACCCTGGTAGTGCCAGGCTGCCGCTGCTGGTTGTATCTGGCTGGTGAAGGAAAAAAGGGGGGGACCCCACGCCATTTTTTTTTCAAAAATTTCATTATTTAAAAAAAAAAAGGCGTGGGGGTCCCCCCCTTTTTTCCTTCACCAGCCAGATACAACCAGCAGCGGCAGCCTGGCACTACCAGGGTGGGAAGGGACACGGTTATTGGCCCTTCCCAGCCTAATGGTACCAGCCTGCAGCCGCCCCAGAGCCAGACCCTCAATATAGAAGGTCCGGTCCTGCGGGTACCCGGCTCTTCCCGGCACCCCTGGTGGCGGTGGGTGCCGAGGTAATAGATGTTGGGGTTAGTGCTGGCCTGCCATACCGGCAAGCACTAAGCCCAGTATTAGTAATCAGGGCCGTCTGTAGATAGCCGTGATTACTAAAACTGTAGTATTGTAAAAAAAAAATACACACACACAAGTATAAAACATTTTATTGAAATAAACACTCCCCCAGACCCCTGTTTGACCATTTTATTTAAAAAAAAAAAAAAAAGAGCTGGTCCGACGTAGTCCACCGAATCCGACGTAGTCCTCTGCATTCACGACCCTGAAAAATAGAAAACAAACACACAAACACGGACCACTTACCTCTTCCTGCACTGGGATAATACACACAGCGATGTCACTGTACAGAGATAATAAACACAGTGATGTCACCGTACAGAGATAATAAACACAGTGATGTCACCGACCGTACAGGGATAATACACACAACGATGTCACTGTACAGGGATAATAAACACAGTGATGTCACTGTACAGGGATAATAAACACAGTGATGTCACAGTACAGGGATAATAAACACAGTGATGTCACAGTACACCTGTGCAAACAAGGCCTGGGGGGACCAAGATAAGGCTAGGGGCTACACTGAAAAGGGCCAGTGGCGCACAGATAAGGGGTAAGGGGCAGGGTCACAAGCAAGGTCCTGGGGGGGGGGAAGGGGGGGGTGAGGGGTGCACAGATAAGGGCCAGGGTGGCGCACACAGGGGGCAGCAGAGACGACAACCAGAGAGGCACAGACAAAGAGGGAGTGGGGCACAGATAAGGGCCCAGGGGCGCAGACCAGGAAGAGGCGTACAAAGACAAGGGCCAGATCCCAGGGGTGCAGACAGGGGCCAGGTAGGCACAGCCAAAGGGGCGCAGATAAGAGCCAGGGGCTGCATTGAAAGGGCCAGGGTGGTGCACAGAGCAGGGTCAAAAGCAAGGTCTGGGGGGGGGGGGGTGAGGGGCGCACAGATAAGGGCCAGGGTGGCATTAATAGGTTCTTCTTTATTTTGGCGAGGTATCGTATCAGTATCGAGTATCGTGATACTTTTGTACGTATCGGTATCGAACTCAAAATTCTGGTATCGTGACAACCCTACAAGGATGTACCTTAATCTTCAGTTGACGAGTGTAGTCTACAGTCATTTTTAAATAGGCCTCTAGTCCTAATTTCATTTGAGAGCACTAGTTGCCCTGGCACCCAATACTGCTTGTGGCACAAAGGAGAAGAACTACATGTGCAGAGGAAGAGAGGAACAGAAGTAGTGGCATCTGGTTGCACAGCAATCTGGCACAGTCGATGTCTGGTGACGCTGCAGCTTCTATGTACACGCCACTGGAACTGAATGAGATTAGTCACAAATGATTTCTAAATCAAATTTGCATTGTAAATGTACTAAAAAAAATGCCAAACCCTATAAATGTGTTGTCGATGTGTTCTTGATTTTCTGCTATATGTTTATAAATTACTTCTATAAATTATAAATTACTTCTATAACCCATATCTGTTATCCAACTTTTAAATCTGATTAAACATTTGTTTCATTCTTAAGATGGACACCGGTCCCTGGATGTGAAAATATCTCCATTACAGAGTGTGACTTTACCTGTGTCCTTATGAAATTTTGGGACTGGAACCACACAGTACAGGTGCGAACTGTTTCTCCTGCCAGATCTTCATGGGTTCAAATTCAAAATATAGAATACATGTTTACAGGTATGTATTAGTTCAGTTATCCACTATCCCTATATGTTTACATATATTCATTTAGGACACTACTACTGCTGCTGCTACTACTCATACTACTATTTTACGACTACCATTGGTCGTAAGGCCATTAATCTCTCATATATATTGTAGGAATCTGAGTATTTGCGGTGGGGTTGGCAATGACAGATTCTCAGACTTCAGGGGTTAAAATGGTGCTTTATTTTTCATCCAGTGCAACAGAATACAGGGCATCCAATTTAAACGTCATTTGGAGGAAGCCACAGCACAAAAAGCATAACACAAAAACATGAAATAAACACTTGACCATCTGAGCGCTAACTATAAAGGGAACTTTCTCTCACCTATGCTTTCAGCATGTTAGGAGGGATATGACTTTTTACAGCTAAACAGTCAAATAGCCACCATGCTCTGACCCTGACTCTGAGGCCTCTATTTATTCCCCAGCAACAATCCGAGTAGCTCCACCTGGGATCTCCTCAGGCGAAGGAAAATAGCCGTGCTGGAGTAAAGGTGCATTTACACACATCGAGCAGCATCAGATTCTAGGAAAGGAAACGTTCCTTCCCGACAGTCAGCTGCTCGTTCAGTGGAGGAGACCGCTGCATTCACATGCAGTGATCTCCTTTACAGTATGACGAAAAGGGATCGCTTTTGCGATCACTCGTCCTCATACAGCTGCATTGTTTCTGGGCAACAGATCACTGTTTAGACAGAAGAATCTCATAGGTCCCAACCGTCCCGGATCCATCGGGACAGTCCCGTTTTTTCACTGCTGTCCCGCCGTCCTGGATGGCTGCCTGCATGCCCCGGCTTATGAGAAGCCGGGCATGTAGGCAGTGTCCTGCCTCTCACTCACTGTGGTGATTGTGCAATGATGTGTCCTTGACCCCGCCTCCTTACACAGCCAGGGAAGAGAGTCGCTCCGGAGCCTTCAGTAAGAGACTTGCAGAGGGAGGGACCGGGTCCCGGGAAAATTACACAATCATTGCCTCCTGCATCTGCAGTTCTGCATGCTCCTGACATGCCCCAAGTTCTTCTGTGATCACCAGAAGATGACCACACAGTGAGAAAAAGAGAGTGTGGATCCTCCTGCCTTCCTCCCATCACTGCAGAGTTGGTCCCTGGCTTGCTTCTGGCCTGGCCTCAAACTAGTAAGGTCTATTTATTTTTTGTTAACTTTCTTCTGACTAGTTAAGTTTAACCCCTTCAGGCTCAGCCATGTCACAGTGGCTGAGCTTTAGCCAAATAGTGAGTCTCAGCCAGCACCACTTTACTCCCATGATGTCCCATAATTTATAATTATGACATGCTCTAAGATTTAGCATGGACAAGTAGTACTTGTCCATGCTAAATCCTTAGCGTGTGACCTTAGTAGGTGTTGTCAGTAGCTACTGGCACTCAGTGCTGCTGTCACCACCAAGTGTCGCTGATGACCAACCTTAGGGTCCATTCACACAACTGTAATTCTGGGTCCACATCTGTTCATTAAAAAAAACGTAAAGGGCACAGAAAGAAAATACGTTTGTGTGCTTTACTGGCAGGAGCAAAAGTGAACCGAATGATAGAATGGATATATGAGATGGGTATGTGAACAATAAAATGTTTCTATCAGTGTTCGCTGAACCTGTACAGAAAATGAAGGGGCCCCTATAGAAAGGATCAATATGAGCTGTCACTGGGTTTTCACCGCAGTCCCGGGTGACTGCCTTATGATAAGCGGGCCATGCAGGCAGTGTTGTGCCCCACTTACTATGCGGTGCTAAGACAATGGATGGAGCGGACCGCGGCGGTGAGCATGCTCAATACACAGCATCAAACAGCAGACAACCTACTGCAATGACAGGAAACGGCGATGACGCCGAACCCCGTCATTAAGGCCCCATTCACATGACCATAAGTCGTCATGCCCGTTGCAGATTGCAGTTCCGCAAAATACAGGCCCCTGCTGTGTGCACCATATCATGGATTAATGATACAGTGTTAAGGCAGGGAACAGAAGCCCATGGAAGGCAGGCTATGAATCGGTGTCAGTGGGTGGGGAAATTGTTGTGTACAGGGGGTGTGACATGGGTATGGCCTAATTGTCCCTCTTTCCCTTTTTTAAAAGTTGGGAGGTATGCAATCTGCTGTGCAGAAATGATAATTTAGGTGCCTGCATAAACAGCAGGATCACCCAATGAAAGAGTGTTTCACTCATTCACTGGCTGATTGGCGGCACCTTTAGATGGGCAGATCTGGCCAATAATCTGCACTTGTAAATCTAACTTAACCTACCAGTCCAAAAAAATCCAGCCCACAACAGAGTCTGAACAAAACAGCTCCAGAAAACTACACTATGCTGAAGCAAATACAGCTTTCAGGATTCTTTTTATCTCCTCCAGCAGAGGACTCTGGGTGAGTCCTCACCCCTTCCAGCACTTTTCCACACACCTTGTTACAATATTTATACTGTAAGGTTTGCTATGCCCTGGTTTCATAGAATAATTGATTTCTCAAATTAGTGTTAGGCTGAGTTCACACTTCAATTAGGCTACTTTCACACCAGGGGCAGCCTTCTCCGGAGGGGGAACAGCCTGCCTTCCTATCCCAATTTTTTTTTTTTTTTTTTTTGTGTGGTTGGACAACCACTAATATTATTTGAGACTTCACCAGATAAGCTCTCATCCATAAATGTAAGTAACATAAAAATAACTATCCTACTAATGCTGTTTTTATATTATTCTTTGATGTTACCCAAATTTACAAGACTTTTTTAATGTCAGATGTGGTTTTCCAAAGCAGGAATGACAATGATCATTTCAATCTAGTAACTCCCCTTCATCTCGTTTTGTGTCACTAAGACCTGATGACAGCCCATTATGAGATAGTGGTCAAAGACATGCAAATTGCTCCTACCTGCCTTTAGTGGCCAACTATACATCCATAAGTTGCCATCACTGTCAAAAGCATTTACTTTTAACATTTGATTTCCTTAGTTTAAAGGTATCCAGGACTTATTGATGACATCCTCAGGATAGGTCATGAGTATAAAATTGGTGGGGGTCTAACTCCCATTACCCCCGACAATCAGCTGTTTGAAGGGGGCACTGCACTCAGACAAGCACTGCGGCCTCTTCATAGTAAACCAATACAGCACCATGCATTGTATAGCAGTTGTACTTGGTATTTCAAATCAATTCTTTTGAATGGGACTGAGCTGCAGAAAGGCCATGTGACTGATAAACATGATGTCACAGGCTGAAAAAGAGGCGGCAGCGCATGCTCGAGCACCACAGCCCCTTCCAAAAGCTGCCGTAAGAGTGCTGGGCGTTGGACCCAACAAACAGATATTGATGACCTATCCTGAGCATAGGTCATCAGTATGTAAGTTCAGACAACCCCTTTAAGCATTTTGGGCATTGCACCGGTTATATTCAATGGATGTGTAAGCTGCTGATATTTAGGAATGTAATGCATACTTTGTTACCTTTGCAGTGGACCCGGACCCTCCAAATCTAATTGTAACTCGAGGAGAAGACAATATAACTGTTAATGCCTTTACACAGATGCCAGCTTGTGTACGACCATCCATCTTTTATAGGACTTTGACATATTTCGTGGTGATCCAGAATAAATACAATACAAATGAGGTATAAATAATACATTTCAGCACACTGAATACAGAAACATTAATGTGAGGATTGACCATAATTGTAATAGTTCTAAGACATTACTAAATGTAACAACCTCATACCAATAAGTAGATTTAACTGAGCAACAAGATGCCATAATTCAACAACTCCAATTCACACAGTGACATAGGTGTTTGTGCAAAGCATGTCATTTTATATGTAGGTAGAATTACCTTTTCAACATTGAATGGATTTTCTTCTTTTCCATATGCTCCTTTTTATTAGGTCATAGAACAAGAACTGGATGAGCCTTCAATCACAATAAAAACTCTTGGATACAATGGAGAATATTGTGTTGCTGCCACAACAATACTCACGACTGTTAATGTTAAAAGGAGCAAGTTCTCTTGTCCAATTTGCATCAATTTCACCCAA
This sequence comes from Rhinella marina, assembly GCA_900303285.1. Taxonomy (NCBI): domain Eukaryota; kingdom Metazoa; phylum Chordata; class Amphibia; order Anura; family Bufonidae; genus Rhinella; species Rhinella marina. The sequence goes on from ONZH01025953.1 coordinate 51,098, forward strand.
AAAGGTAAAAAACAAAAATAAAAAAATGCACAGTGAATGAAGTACATCAGATTATTTTTAAAAGAACATTGACTTCTGGCACCCAAAAGCAGTGTACATCGCATACACCAAACTTATTATGTGTGTGTCAGCACAAAATCAGCCTCCAAACCGCCTGGCATACCTTACCAGTTGGCTCATGTAGTCCTCAGTGATGTTCTTATATCGCTCTTCTACCTTTTGAATGTAGCACAAATCATCTTTATTCAGCATTCCTGCCATATGCTATTTGTTGGTTTGAAGTTATATATATAGTTGTAAATAGATACCATTTAGGTAGGGATCAGGGTCACGTAGCATATATTAAGTGAAAGAACAAAAGTAAGTGACTCCTAAAAGCAGAGTTTATTAAATATCCGATTAAAAATAACTAAATAGTAAATGTCATAAAGAAAAGAGAGGAAAAGAGGTTGGGGTGGGGTGCACAACAGGAAAATCCCTGTAAGGCCCTAATCGTAGCCCTGTGCCCAGAGAGGCCCCCTCCCCTGATGGTGGGGGTGCCCTGTCCCCGAACCTAACCTACTAAATCCCTAGCTCACCCTAAAGGAGTGAGAAATAACGAGTGGTATCACCAATACCCCAACGCGTTTCGCCCAACACTGTGGGCTCCTCAGGGGGTGATGTCCAAATAAATAGGGAAAAGGATACAACAGGTAAGTATTTCACATGGTAATGACAAATAGATGCCAACATGAGATCAGGAGTGCAGTGTTGGTTTGAAGTCAAGTATGCTGGCACTTTCTTGCCTCAAGTTAAGGTTACCGCACCCAAATCCTGCCCCTTCTTTGCTTGATGTTCCATAGTTCAGCAAGGAAAGGTCAGGAGATGATGTTGATTTTGCTAGGAAACATCAGGAGAAGGGGCAAGATTTGGGAGTGGCAACCTCGACTTCAAGCAAGATGTCAGCCTCCTTACTTCAAACCGCTGATTAGCTACAGTGGGAGCAGTGAATTTTCTCTGCATTCATAAGCGAGAAGAACCATAAAAGAACAACATCAAGGACAACAACAACAGCAAGGAGAACACAAGCTGACTGGTATTATTGGCGGTTTCGAGGCTGATATCCTGCTTATAGTTTACCTTTAGCACCCATCTTGACAGTGTTTAAAGTGTCTAGAAAAGAGACGTGGCTTAAATGCACCAGCTTTTATTTTGTGTAGAATATTGGTATTAAAGGGATTGTCCGAGTTATTGAAAAAAAAATGTATAGTACTGTAAATCTGATGGGCAGCAATATATAACTAAGTTAAGCAAGTTTTAGGCAAAAAAATCTATTTCCTCATTTCCCTGGTTCTCCTCTGGCCTTTGTTTACCTGCAGTAATAACAATCTCAGTGAATACAAGAGCTGGCCTGAGTGACATGTCTGCTGGAATACTCAGCAGCATGTTGTATGTGTAGGACTACACGTCCCAGCTGTACAATGACACTGCTGATACACACAGGGTCTTTCCCCTACCTTTCTTCTCTACAATACAATACTTTGCAGATCAGCTCGTGTCAGCTCTGTGTCTGTAGGGTGAGGAGAGCAGATCCTGTGTCTCTTTACATCTGCAGCTGCTGTTGTAAAGCCTTCAGTGTGTTCTAGCTGAAGGGGTTAATGTTTTATCTGCAAGAATCCAGGAAGAGAGCAGATAGCAGCAGCGGCAGAGCAGGGGGGGCGTGGCCAGCACAGTGTACAGGCTCTGTGTACGAATACAAGATTAGCAGGGAGGCAAGCTAACATCACAGGTCATGTGACCCTGAGTGAAATCTGATAAACCAGCAGCTTTAGAAGCAGAAAGTGTATGGAAAAGCTGTTGTATTTAACTAGTTAGAAACATACAAAGGACAAACAACACAAGGAAACACAAGTAACACAAGGAAAAGTGTCTAACTAGTTTCTCCAACTTGAGCATACTTTATCATAAAGCTATGGATATGATACAGTATTACTTGTCTGTTGTAGTTGTATCCTGTCTAACTTTAGGAAAGGCTTTAAAGATGGCATGGTAACATATACTTAAACCCCTACTTTGGCCTCCATGACAGCTTGTACCAAGCTGGATTGTGCAAGTTTTGAACTATGATACAGGGTGAAGAAGTACGTTTGATGCAATCCACTTACCACATACCAAGCATGATCAATCTTAAAGGCTTGTCCAGTTTTTTTTCTTTTTTAATTTACACTCCACCCAGGCATGTGAAGAAATCTATACTAACCTGCTCCCTGCTGTTCCATTCTGGCTCCTAGGCTGTCTGCACCAGAGGTCATATGCGCTGCTACAGCCAATAACTGGCTTTTAGCGGTGAGGTATCCGTAAGAAGCACATCACTGCTGGATCATGTTTTGCTTGGGGACGTGTCATCACTGAGGCCAGTCATTGGGTGCAGTGGCATACATGACCCTATCCATGCAGGAAGTTTACAGGCAGGGATGGGAAATCTAGTAAAGACAACCAAGGATTCTGACAAGCCTCCCATTGACTTCAATTTAATAAAAGCTCCACCATGTAAACATGGTAGAATTTTTTTCCGACCACTAATTGGGAATGTTACTTCTTAGAAGTGGATTGAGATTGGAGTCAATGGGGAAGCGGAAAAAAATGCTAGCGGTTTTAGAAGCAGTTTTACAAGTGTTTTTAGCAGCATTTCTGCCAAAACACTTGTGAATTTTCCCACCCAAGGGCTAGATTAGAAAAACAGTATCAAAAACACTTAAATTCATATGAAATATATAGATATACAATGTTGGACTAGCCCACTAGAGTACTAAAGGATCGTCTGGTGGGCCAGGCACTGATAAAATAGTGGGCCCCAAAGGTCCAAGAGAAACAAACCCATTTGAAACTTCCTTTGGCACCAATCAGTTGTCATTAGGGTCTATTTCTTTAAATCAAAACCTTTTAGACTTTATTGATAATATGGGGGTTGGGCCCTAAGAATAATTTAATCTGGTGGGGCCAAGGAACCCCAGTCTGACACTGTAGATATATCAATATATATACACACAAGAAAATCTGCGGCTCTCTAAACTTGGTGGGGAAAGTAATAATTTATTCATCCATTATCATTTTCTTCACCAAGTTTGTTGTTTTTTGTTTTTTTCATGCACCATTATCTTTAATTTTTGTCTTATTTTTTTTTATAGTATGTATACATTACAGTATATATATTGTGTATGATGTAACTGTATTTATTTGAAGAGTCTGTATAGATAGCAGCCATTCTTTTCGAGTGTTTGTGAAATTTTTGTTCTATTCTCATTGGTAACATAGCATACGTCTAGGTCGCCTTCATACAGTGTTTTGTCAGCGTTTGATCTGTCTTGTTCACCAGAGATTGTGAGCTAAAACCAGGAGTGGGTGAAAAACACAGAACAGGTGCAAATTTTTCCATTATACCTTATCTCTGATCCACTTTTCGTCCACTAACAACGGATTTGCAAAATACGGATAACTTCAATGCAAATTCCCCATTTTTCTCAATCCCTTTAATAAAAAGAGCAATTCTCATCCACACTATGGAGAAGAATAGGACATGATCTATAATTTGGCCACATGTATTTGCAAAAAAATAGAGATTTGTGCACGGCCCCTTGGACATGAAAAAATTACGGTTGTATGCATGAGGTCTAAACGGCTTTTTCTGCTTTCTGTCCTTGCTATTAATTTGTGTGATTTTTTTTTTTTTAATGTAAAATATGGCATCTTTTCTTTTTAGATGGGCGCTATCACACAGTATTATTTGCTGCGCTATCACTTTTTCTAATTTGCTGTGGTATTGCTATTATAACTGTTCTGGTCTGGTATAAGATAAGAGTAATCTCAAGGATGCCGCAAGCGTTGGTAAGTCCTGCAAGAGTTCTCTGTGCAATATTTTAAATGGAAAATATATTGGGGCACATTTACTAAGCTCACCTTTTTTGGCATATTGCCAGGTTCTGTATTCAATTTGCACCACATTTATTATCCCTTAAAGGAAATCTATCACATGGATTATCACCATTAAAGGGAACCTGTCATCTCCAAAACACCGCGTGAACTAGATTAAGCGGTGTATAGTGTAAGTGATGCTGAATCCGAATATGTAAGTTTTATCTTCATACTCACTTCCATTCCGACGCTGTGCTCCCACAAACCAGCAGTAAAATGCATTGAGAGGACTCGTCTTTGAGTCCTCTCCATTATGTGAGTCAGCACTGGAGTCCTCTCAGTGCATTTTACTGCAGGTTTGTGGGAGCACAACATCAGAATGGAAGTGAGTATGAAGATAAAACTTACATATTCGGATTCAGCATCACTTACACTATACACCGCTTACTCTAGTTCAGGGGGTGTTTCGGAGATGACAGGTTCCCTTTAAAGTAAAACTACTCACATGTAGAACATAATACCTCCTTCCCTGAGGGCGGGCCTAGACACTGGATGGAGATGTTCCTGGGCACTGTTGAAAGAAAATAACGCCCCTCTGGGCACCTTACTGCCTAATTTGCATATCATACAAAGATGATTTTCACAAGATAGAAAACAAGAAACGCCTAAAAGGTACATCAGGGAAGGAGGTATTATGTTCTACATGGCAATAGTTTTACTTTAATAGTGATAATCCATTTGACAGATTTTAATAAATCTTGTTTGTCTTTTTTGGTTTAAGTCTGACATCTAGTGGTCGGTTTCTTGTAAGACAGAATCAAATTCACTAATCTGGTCTAAATAGTATGCGCATGAAAATGTGTCGCAAGTTAGCTGAAGTTTGGCGCGCATCTCCATGAAAAACAGTTGGTAAATGAGACTTAAAAAATAAGACAGTCTTAAACAGTTTTTTTTTACTCAGGCAGCGACACTTTAGTAAATGTGCCCAATTTACCTTTCAAGAAAGTGGGTTGAATGAATTGTTTTATGCTGGGGCTACGGCTAGACTTTTTGCCGCACTTTTCATTGATTTCAACTATTTAGTGCCAGCTGTAGTTTAAGGCAGTAAACTGACTTGTATGCAATCTTGTGCACTGCCGCTGTCACTTGATAGTTCAATCAAAAGTGCTACAAAAAATCTAGAAATAGCCCCAGCTTTAAGCTAGGGCTACACAGCAACATGTGTTGCGTGATAATAAGTTGTGCGAGAAAAAGGGTACAACTACATTGCAACATGTGTCACGTGATATTCATGTCGCACAAGATTTTTTGTAATGATAGTCAATGGAGTCGCACTACAACATACTGCAACTGCGATCCATCCAACTTGGATAGATTTTTTTTGCGACTGTCGTATTGCAGTTGCTCAACTTTTCTGCGTCAAGAAGTCGTGCGATATATGACTCTGTGTAGCCCTAGCCTTAGGCTGTCCGTACACATTCAGATTTTGATCAGTTTTTCTGATGCAGTTTTTGAACCCAAAACGAGAAAACCTCATCAAAACCTGAGTACAGGTAGCTTTAGGTTGCCCAGCCATTTAAAAAAAAAAAGAGACCCATCATCTTGTTACACCATAAAACTGTTGACAGACTCCCTTTAAACCTGTTGGCCTATCTTGATGATAGTTCATAAATATTAGAGCAGTAGGGGTCCACTCTCTGTAATCCTCAGAGTCCTTGTTTATCAGGTACAACTCCATACTCTTAGTAGTGGCTGTGTGTGGTATTACAACTAAGAAGAACTCAATTCCATTCAAGTGGATGGGACTGAACTGCAAAATCAGGAACAGCTACTGCTAATCTTACAGACTTGTGTTTGATAAACAACTGGCGAGGGTCCCAAGAGTGGGATCCCTGCCAATCTAGTATTTTAAAGAACTAGATAACCCCTTTTAACTGTATTGGGGGAATATATGAGGACTGGCATTCATGACAGTAAACCCCACTGGCATATAATACACCCAAATTGTTAAAGTGTAACTGTCATTCTTTTTTATTTTTGTAGTGTATAGGGGCTGTGATAGTGACCATTTTTGTAATATACCTTAATTACCAAAATTGTACATTTCTGTTAGGAAAAATAGCAGTAAAGTGGCCCATTTGGAGCCTTAGCAACATCCTTCTGTCTTCTATACCCGAAATCAGAGATTGGGAAAGTATTCACTCAATAAATCTTTATTGTTACAATAAATAACAAATACAAATACATAAAACAATGATGGAGGATAATAATAGGTACATGATTAAAGGGGACAAAGAGGGGCCAACATGAGAAGGTAAATACTAGTAATATATGCAAAATTCAATAGGTAATTCCACAGAGTTGGTAATGTACATATGCAGACAAGATATAAGATCTTGGAATCATCTCATCCAAACTACTGGGAATATACGTTAATCCTAAAAGCATAAGTAATACACCTTAGATCATGGTCCCAAAACAGTAAATTAGAAATAAATAAAGTGCTAGTGCCATAAATCACATAAAACTCCAGTATATAGTACTCATGATATTAGAGATTATGAACTCATATTACCAACCGCCAAGTCCCACGCCCCGACGCGCGTTTCGCATCAAGCTTCTTCAGACCCCCTGAAGAAGCTTGATGCGAAACGCGCGTCGGGGCGTGGGACTTGGCGGTTGGTAATATGAGTTCATAATCTCTAATATCATGAGTACTATATACTGGAGTTTTATGTGATTTATGGCACTAGCACTTTATTTATTTCTAATTTACTGTTTTGGGACCATGATCTAAGGTGTATTACTTATGCTTTTAGGATTAACGTATATTCCCAGTAGTTTGGATGAGATGATTCCAAGATCTTATATCTTGTCTGCATATGTACATTACCAACTCTGTGGAATTACCTATTGAATTTTGCATATATTACTAGTATTTACCTTCTCATGTTGGCCCCTCTTTGTCCCCTTTAATCATGTACCTATTATTATCCTCCATCATTGTTTTATGTATTTGTATTTGTAATTTATTGTAACAATAAAGATTTATTGAGTGAATACTTTCCCAATCTCTGATTTCGGGTATATATCTCTAGTGTGGGTCAGTGGGAGTTACTATTTGGCTATATGGACCCTTTTCATTTATTTGTTGGTAATCCTTCTGTCTTCTGTTTACATAACACAGTCAGTGTTGAGCAAGTCTCCACAGTTATGTAAACAGAAGACAGAGGAGCGTTGTTAAGGTTCAAAATGGGCCACTTTAGAGCTATTTTTCTAATAGAAATGTACGATTTCAGTAATTAAAGTATATTACAAAAATGGTCAGTATCACTGTCCCTATAAATTACAAAAATAAAATAATGACAGTTAACACTTTAAGCAATAATAATTGTAGTCCATATTTTGGAGTTTCATGTACCAGAAAGAAACATTTATGCCAGCAAAGTACCTGGCACAGATTTCTGGTGTAATGTGCACCAGTTTTCTGGCTCACATGTTGTTAAATGAGTTGGGCTGCTGAGGTGCTATGTTGTTTTTCTGATACAGTGCTAAACACTGAGTCATTACGCTAATATGTATGGACTATCACAATATCCCATCAATCAATGTATGGATGGAACTACACCTGTATATTGGCTCAATAAGTCCTACAAACACTACAAAATACATCATAAAGTAATATTTAGATTTATGCAATCAGGAAAACTCCAGCTTAAATTAAACCTTAAGTATATTCCTGTATTTCATTCTTATTTAGCTTTTAATTGATTATGCTTTTTTAAGGATTTTTCAAATAACAAATATTGCCAGAAGAATCCATGTTTGCCAGAACAGGACCCCAATATATATCATTCATTTACCATTTGTAATATGGAAGAAGAGGACTCCTCAACCAAAGTTCTGATTCCTGATATATATGATGATGGGGCCAATATTTACCCAACCAGAGGCCAAGGATACATGGTGCGACCCTCTATGCAAAATTTTGATCCTCACAGGCAGCTGTACTTTTCTTCTAAAGGCTTGGAGTTCAATTCCAGCAGTGACAATTCTTCATCTGGCTGTACCTGCACAAATACATCAGGATCAGTCACAAACATGTTCTTCGAAGCAAAGAATTATCAAACTAGTGATTGTTCTAATGAGATCAATATAGATGTCTCAAGAGATGTTCAAATGTTTCCCTCTACATCCATTTCTGAGAGCAACCGGTTTGACAATCTCCCTACATCAGACTCTAATTCCATAGGGAACGTGCGCTTTGATACATTGTGTATAGGGGACAATAATAATCCTATGGACATCTCAGATGGGGAATCTGATGACCAGTACTGCACAGACTCTGAGGATGTCTTGGATTCATTCCATACAGACTATAACAAGTCTGATTCCAAATTTCCTTTAGAAGATGAAAATGCACATAAAGACTGCAGTTCAGGCTACACACTGAGGACTTACATGTCAAGGAAATATTAAACATGCAGAAACAAATCTATTTATTTATGGCAGATTAGGGCTAATATTGCAATGGGTGGTACAACGTGTTTGTGTGTGTATGTGTGTGTGTGTATAACACCTATAATAAAAGAGAAGAATTCTTGATATCTATACAAGGAATTTGTTATTTTTGCAATGCATTAAAAATTAGTAAATAATCCTACAGTCCTATACACACACCTATGTGTGTCCTTGGTAACAAAATGTGTAATTTCCCCATGTGCTCATATTCCCTACCTAGTGCTAACCTACCAAATAAATTAGCAAGGGTTAAAGGGGTTCTCCAGGAATTGAGAAAATGAAAATACTTAAATATTACTTTATTATAAATATATTTCCAAATACCTTTCATTAGTTATAATGGCTTGTTTTGTCCAGGGAGCAATCATTAGGAGAAATAAAATGGCTGCCATCCTATTAGTGCACACAAAACCTGTCATAATCACACAGCAGGACACGTTACTTCATAACACTGAGCTACAGAGCTGTCTCATCCTCCTCTCTGCTTCTGAATACAGTGAAATATGATCTTCAGCTGAATCTCTGTAGGAATGGAGTTCATGAGGAGACATGAAGTACAGAGAGCAGGTGGGATGTGGCTGTGTCCTGGTATGTGATTAGGACTGGTTTTGTGTGTAGTAAAAGAATGGCGGCCATTTTATTTCTCCTAATGATTGCTCCCCAGACAAAATGAGCCATTCTAAGTAATGAAAGATATTTGGGAATATATTTATAATAAAGTAATATTTCGGTATTTTCATAACTCCCAGAGAACCCCTTTAAGGAAGTAAGAAGGAATATGGAAGGTATAAATGATCAGACTATAAAGGGTTTGTTTGTCGTTTGTTACCATGGAGACATAGAGGTCTGCATAGTTTCTATTTACTTACGATTATTTGTAGAGTTGTTTAACTTTATATTTTTGATGCAATGGAGTAATACAAAAATGGCTGTGAAGGTGTAATTAAACTTCAAACAATTCATAATTCTAGGGATATTACACATATTTATTGCTCTGAAATAATGAATGCAGTATTGGAACAAGTTTTGATAAAGGTTCTAGTACTATGTATGCTATACAATATTTTGACTTTTTAGTAGAATACTTTTACAGTCCATTATAAAATCTCACTGTGGCAAGGAGAAGCAGGTTAACTGTACAGAACTTTATAACTGTGTCTGCTCACCAATATGAGAATCTATCATGTTGTACAAGGTGTCTCACCAGCAGGTAGCATATTATAGAGCAGGAGGGTCTGTACAGATTGATATGTGGCAGCGCGACTTGACATTGACAGCTTTCTGTGCACTACTGCATACAAAGATGGCTGTCTATAACTTAAAAGACCACCCACTGGGCTCCTAAACATAGCAAAAGCAAAATTTTGAATGAACAAAATACAAGTAATAATGACTCTTTTACCACAAGACTACATATTAATCTGCTCTGCTTCTTCACCTCTGTAATATGCTGTTTGCTGATTAGGCACCTTGTCTATTGGAGAGGTTCTCTTTAGCCCCTTAATGACCAGGCCATTTTGCAAGTTCGTGACTTGAAGAAGACTTAGCAATTTTAAAAATTTTAAGAAAATTTCGAAAACCCACTTTAAGGACCAGTTTAGTTACGAAGTCACTTGACTAACTACACCCCTCAAACTACACCCTTTAGGTCAGGGGTAGGGAACCTCCGGCTCTCCAGCTGTTGTGAAACTACAATTCCCAGCATGCTTCATTCATTTCTATGAGAGTTCTTAGAAGAGCAGAGCGAGTATGCTTGCTGGGAGTTGTAGTTTCACAACAGCTGGAGAGCCGGAGGTTCCCTACCCCTGCTTTAGGTGTTCCACAAGAATTAAAGGAAAATGGAGATAACATTTCTAAATTGAACTTTTTGGCAGATTTTCCATTTTAAAAATAGCTGTTCTGGCAGTTTTTATTTTCTGTTTTTTTATGAAGTTCATCTGACAGTTTAGATCATGTGCTATTTTTATAGAGCAGGACACAGACATGTCTATACCAAATATGTCTATTTTTTTTGCTTCAGTTTACATATTTTTTTGGGGGGGGGGCAATTGTCTCTTGCAGGGGCTCATTTTTTGCGCCAGGAGTTGACGGTTGGATTGGTATTATTTTGGTCTATATTGGACGTTTTGATCACTTGGTATTACATGTTTTGTGATGCAAGGTGATAAAAAATGGCTTTTTGGCACAGTTTTTATTTTATTTTTCTTACGGCATTTACCTTAGGGGTAGATCATGTGACAATTGTATAGAGCAGGTTGTTACAGATGCAGCGATAGTGAATGTCTATATTTTTTCTAATTTATTTTGGTTGTACACAATAAAAGCATTTGTGTGTCTCCATTATCTAAAAGTCATATTTTTTTTTATTTTTTGGACAATTGTCTCATGTAAGGGCTCATTTTTTTGCGCGAGGAGTTGACGGTTGGATTGGTACTATTTTGGACTATATTGGACGTTTTGATCACTTGGTATTACATGTTTTGTGATGCAAGGTGATAAAAAATGGCTTTTTGGCACAGTTTTTATTTTATTTTACGGCATTTACCTAGGATGAAAATCATGTGATATTTTTATACAGCTGCTCGTTACAGATGCAGCGATACCGAATATGTCTACATTTTTTAAGTTATTTTGGTTTTACACAAGAAAAGCATTTTTGAAAAAACAAAATCATGTCTTTGTGTCTACATTTTCTGAAAGCCATATTTTTTATTTTTTGGGCAATTGTCTCATATAGGGGCTCATTTTTTGCAGGATGAGGTGACGGTTGATTTGGTACTATTTTGGTCTATATTGGACTTTTTGATCGCTTTGTTTTACACATTTTAGGATGTAAGGTGACAAAAAATTGCTTTTTTGCCTTTTTTATTTTTTTACAGCATTTACCTTAGGCCTCATGCACACGAACGTGTGCCGGCCGTGCCCGTGCTGCGGGCCACATACGGCGGGTCCGCAATAAACGGGCACCAGCCGTGTGCAGCCCGCATCACGGATCGCGGACCCATTCCCTTCAATGGATCCGCGATTCAGGAGATGCGGAGCGGAGGCACGGATCGGAACACCACGGAAGCACTACAGTGTGCTTCCGTGGTGTTTCTGGCCATGCCTCCCACCGCAAAAAAGTAGTGCAAGCACTACTTTTTTGCGGTGCGGACCCTCGGATGCGGATCGCGGACCCCATTCAAGTGAATGGGTCCGCGATCCGCATGCGATGGCCTCACGGTCAGTGCCCGTGCATTGCGGACCGCAGTTTGCGGCCCGCAGCACGGGCACGGCCGGCACACGTTCATGTGCATGAGGCCTTAGGGGTAGATCATGTGATATTTTTATAGAGCAGGTAGTTATGGATGCAGTGATACTGAATATGTCTATTCAATTTATTTTGGTTTTACACAAGAAAAGCATTTTTTTAAAAACAAAATCATGTTTTGTGTCTCGATTTTCTGAAAACCATATGTTTGGTTTTTTTGTTTTTTTGGGGGGGGCAATTGTCTCATGTAAGGGCTCATTTTTTGCGGTATTAGGTGACGGTTGGATTAGTACTATTTTGGACTATTTTGGATGATTTTTATCACTTGGTATTACATGTTCTGTGATGTAAGGTGACAAAAAATGGCTTTTTTGGCACAGTTTTTATTTTATTTTATGGCATCTAGGATGAAAATCATTTTATTTTTTATACAGCTGGTCGTTACGGATGCAGCGATGCCAAATATGTCTACATTTTTTTATTTTTTTTGTTTTATACAATAAAAGCATTTTTGAAAAAAAAAAGCAAAATCGTGTTTTTGCGTCTTTTCTGAAAGCCATTTTTTTAAATTTTTTGGGCAATTGTCTCATGTAGGGGCACATTTTTTGCAGGATGAGGTGACGGTTGGATTGGTACTATTTTGGACTATATTGGACATTTTGATCACTTGGTATTACACATTTTGTGATAAGGCGACAACAAAATGGCTTTTTTGGCAGTTTTTTTTTTACAGCATTTACCTTAGGGGGTAAATCATGTGATATTTTTATAGAGAAGGTCTTTATGGATGCAGTAATACTGAATATGTCTATGTTTCACTTTATTTTGGTTTTACACAAGAAAAGCATTTTTGAAAAAACAAAATCATGTTTTTGTGTCTCCATTTTCTGAAAGCCAGATTTTTTTATTTTTTGGGCAATTGTCTCATGTAAGGGCTCTTTTTTTGCGGGATGAGGTGATGAGTTGTTTGGTACTCTTTTGGGGTACATACTAATTTTTTGATCACTTTTTAAACCATTTTTTGGGAAGTGAGGTGGGCAAAATTACAATTCCATCATAGTTTTTTTTTTTGTTTATGACCTTCACCGTGCAGGAAAAGTAACATGATCCTTTTATAGATCAGGAGATCAGGTCGTTACGGATGCGGTTATACCAAACATGTGTAGTGTATTTTATTTCTTTGATTTGTAACCAATTATAAATGTGCGGATATGGGAAAAATTTAGATAATTTTTTTTTATTTTATTTTTTTACACTTTTTTTAACACTATTTGTACCCAGACCCACTTGGTTTTTGAAGATCCAGTGGGTCTGAGCCCTCTGCAATACACTGTATAGTGTATTGAACTGTATTTTGACTTACACTAAGCCTGATCAGGCTCCTGCCTCTGGCATGACCCTGTTAGGCTTAGATACCATGGCAAGCCTGGATGCCAGTGTAAGGCGCCTGGTTGCCATGGTAACCATTGGGACGCTGCCACGGCAGCACAGCAGCCCAGTAGGCAAGGGAACTCCCTCAGTTAACCCTTCAAACCATCGGGATGCTGCCATAGCAACGCAGTGGCCCAATGGAAAGGGAAGGAGCTCCCACTCTGTTAACCCTTCCCATAAAGCGGTCCCTATGGACTGCGGCATGGAAGGGGTTAAACGGCCGACATTGGTGCTATAACGACTGTAGCAGCAGAGTGTCAGTTAACACTCTGCTGCTACCGTTTGGCCATCCTTTCCACAACACCTGCATGCCGGTGTCACTGAATGTATACTTGCAATGACACTTCATGACATAGTGTGTGAGTCGTGATGCGGTAACTAACACCCGATCATGACGTACACAGGACGTCATAGGCAGGGGCGTAGCTAAAGGCTCATGGGCCCTGGTGCAAGAGTTCAGCTTGGGCGCCCCCCCCCCCCCCTTCCCTCAGCGCTGGTGCACCAGCTTTTCTGCCGGCCAAGTCAAAAACTGAACCCCCTCTCCCCCATGCCAAATTCTCACCCTAACCTTTTCCCTCCTAACATTACGTATATCACTACAGAACATACAGGGTAAGGCTACATTCACACGTTGTTTTTGCAGCCTCCGATCTGCATATTTTGTGGCTCAGATGCGGACCCTTTCACTTAAATGAACACTGTGTGCTGTCCGCATCTGTGTGTCCATTCCTATTTTTGCCCGTTTTGCGGAAAAGGATAGGCATTGTTACAGTGGATCTGCAAAAAAAAACGGATGCCATACGGAACATCATCCTTTTTTTGCGGATCCGCAATTTGCAGACTGCAAAACACAACGTTCATGTGAATGTAGCCTAATACAGCGCCCCATACCTCGTACATCCAGTATAATACAGCGCCTCTTACATCCAGTATAATACAGCGCCCCATACCTCTTACATCCAGTATAATACAGCACCTCATACCTCTTACATCCAGTATAATACAGCGCCCCATACCTCTTACATCCAGTGACGTCTCCTCTGATGTAGATCTTCTCTTTCCTCATCTTCTCCTTTCAGACCAGACGCCATTTTTCAGCCATTTCTCATCTCTGCAGTTTGACAGAAAAAAATCTTAGTTTACTACTTTTCCATCATCCTCCCATCTTCTGGACAATCCTACCACCCCCAGTACTGTGCCACTAGTACCACACAGATAGTGCCCTTCAATAATTATTGGCACACAGTGTCCTAAAATAACTGCGCCCAGCAAATAGTGTCCCTGACGGTAAACATAACGTCCCCCAGAAATAACTGCGCTATGCTGATACTGTGCCAGGGTGCCCCCCACAGTAATAGTGCCCCCCAAAGTCCCAACTAATAATTCTCTGCCAGAGTGTACTTGTTAGTAATAGTGCCCCCAACAGTACTAATGTCCCCACTGTGCCCCATAATAATGTTTCCAATGTGCCAGTGAGAAGTGTCCCCATAGTGCCCTCCAATAATGTGCCAGTAAGAAGTGCCACCATAGTGCCCCCAACAGTACTAATGTCCCCACTGTGCCCCAGAAGTAATAATGTGTGCCAGTAAGAAGTGCCCCAAATTATGTGCCAGTAAGAACTGCCCCCAGTGCCCCCATGTGCCAGTAAAAATGCCCCCAGTGCTCCCGTGCCATTAAGAAATGCCCCCAAGTGCCAATAAGAAGTGCCCCCAAGTGCCAGTAAAAATGCCCCCAGTGCCATTAAGAAATGCCCCCAGTGCCAGTAAAAATGCCCCAGTGCCAGTAAAAATGCCCCCAGTGCTCCCGTGCCATTAAGAAATGCCCCCAAGTGCCAATAAGAAATGCCCCCAAGTGCCAGTAAAAATGCTCCCAGTGCCAGTAACAAATGCCCCCAGTGCCAGTAAAAATGCCCCCAGTGCTCCCGTGCCATTAAGAAATGCCCCCAAGTGCCAGTAAGAAATGCCCCCAGTGCCAGTAAAAGTGCTCCCATGCCATTAAGAAATGCCCCCAAGTGCCATTGAGAAATGCCCCCAGTGCCAGTAAGAAATGCCCCCAGTGCCCCTATGTGCCAGTAACAAATGCCCCCAGTGCCCGTAATAATGCCCCCAGTGCCAGTAAGAAATGCCTCCAGTGCCCCCATGTGCCAGTAACAAATGCCCCCAGTGCCTGTAATAATGCCCCCAGTGCCAG
The DNA here is from genome assembly GCA_900303285.1 of Rhinella marina. Lineage (NCBI taxonomy): Eukaryota > Metazoa > Chordata > Amphibia > Anura > Bufonidae > Rhinella > Rhinella marina. Next base: position 66,381 of record ONZH01025953.1, read on the forward strand.
TAAAAATGCCCCCAGTGCCCCCTTTTGCCGGTACAAATGCCCTCATGTGCCAGTACAAATTCCCCCAGTGCCAGTAAAAATGCCCCCAGTGCTCCCGTGCCATTAAGAAATGCCCCCAAGTGCCAGTAAGAAATGCCCCCAGTGCCAGTAAAAATGCCCCCAGTGCTCCCATGCCATTAAGAAATGCCCCCAAGTGCCATTGAGAAATGCCCCCAGTGCCAGTAAGAAAGTGCCTGTAATAATGCCCCCAGTGCCCAGTAAAAATGCCCCAGTGCCCCCTTTTGCCGGTAAAAATGCCCCCATGTGCCAGTAAAAATGCCCCCAGTGCCCCCCATGTGCCCCCAATAGAGCTCCGGTCCAGGACTACAACAATAAAAAAAATAAACACTTATACTTACCTCCATGGCGCTGGCAGCGTGCGATGCAGGCCTCTTCCGGCCTGTGTCCCGCGCTGTACGGCTCAGGCGGCGCGATGATGTCATCACGCCACCTGAGCCGGCCTCTGATGATGTCATCACGCCACCTGAGCCGGCCTCTGATAGGCTGCAGGCCTAGTGCCTGCAGCCTATCAGAGGAACGGGCAGGGGAGACGCCACTCCCTCCCCTGCCCCCACAGTACAGGCATCTGTATCGCCGTCGATACAGATGACTATGGAAATGAGCGCTTCCACAATGGAAGCGCTCATCTCCCTCTGCCCCGCCGCCGCCTCCAACTGTGCGCAGAGCCATGCCGCACCTGCCTAATTGGCGGTGCGGCCCTGCAAGTGGCAAGGGGGGCCCTCGCGACCGCTGCGACCCCTATAGCTACGCCACTGCTCGGGGCCCCCCTGGCTTAGGGGCCCGGTCGCAACTGCGACCGCTGCGACCCCTATAGCTACGCCACTGGTCATAGGTCATTAAGGGGTTAACAGAATATAGGAAAACCTGTCTGATTATAGAAACAATACTGGTGTCATTTAATTGGGAATATGTTGTGCAGGTTTTTCTGTTCTTTTTCTGCATCTTAGAATAACCACTAGTAAAGACAATAAATTACAAGGAAAAATAAGCTTATAGTGATGGGAACCTGCTCCTGTATTTAATAGTTAAGGTCTTAGTTCAGAATTTTCATTTTTTATTGTACAGGATAACTTTGTTACATGAATATTAACCTCTTTTCATATTATGCAGGTATTAATGCAGCCTTTGTAGTAGATTACTACAATTCAAGTTTATTCTGATTCATTTCCTTTCTCTCATAATTGTTCCAGGAGCCCATGTCTTCCTGCCCTGCCATTCACCCTTATAGGAAACGGAGACCTAAAAAATAGCAAATTAATCTGAAAATGATTTCTAAGGGATTTATGGGGTCATTTGTCAAACTGGTGTAAAGTAGAACTGGCTTAGTTGCCCATAGCAACCAATAAGATTCCACCTTGTCAAAATGAAAGGTGGAATCTGATTGGTTGCTATGGGCAAATAAGCCAGTTCTACTTTACACCAGTTTGATAAATGACCCCATTAGTTTACATAAATATAGATTGTCTGTATAAAATGTCTCACACTCCATGTACCCATATGCACTTCACAGCTATGTGTAAAAAATATTCATTGGATGACTGGTTCAAACAGCACTATGTGTATTCTCCAACAAAAGATGGCAGGTCCATGCACTTTTACCTCCTGTAAACTCTTGTGACAGGGGCAGCACCCCTCTTGTTTTAAAGGAGTTCTCTGAGATTGGAAATCCCTGTTTATATACTTGGAAGGGATGCAAAATAAAAATAAAAACACCTCACCCTGCTGGACGGGAAGTAGGACATATTGTTTGCATGCACATCACCACTGCTGGCAGCAGGACATGCATATAGACAGCACATCAGTTCTAGTACAGGGAGCTCGGCACTGGACCTGAAGTGTCGGTGATAGGTAAGACTTTTGCACCGTGCCCAGCTATATAAACAGGGTTCCCATTCTCGGAGAACCTTTTCAACTGTTAATTACTTGTCATTCTGTAATGTCTCATTTTTTGTGCATGTTCTCTCTGAATTGTAAAGTGCAATAAACTATGGTAGCACTAAACAAATAAAAATTCTTATTACCTGATTATGACCCCCAAATTTTTATGTCTGACTTGTATGCAAACTGTACAGTCATGGCCAAAAGTTTTGAGAATGATACAAATATTAATTTTTACAAAGTCTACTGCTTCAGTTTTTATAATGGCAATTTGCATATACTCCAGAATGTTATAAAGAGTGATCAGCTTAACAGCAATTACTTGCAAAGTCAATATTTGCCTAGAAAATGAACTTTATCCCCCAAAACACATTTCAACATCATTGCAGCCCTGCCTTAAAAGGACCAGCTAACATCGTTTCAGTGATTGCTCCATTAACACAGGTGTGGGTGTTGATGAGGACAGGGCTGGAGATCAATCTGTCATGATTAAGTAAGAATGACACCACTGGACACTTTAAAAGGAGGCTGGTGCTTGGCATCATTCTTTCTCTTCTGTTAACCATGGTCATCTCTAAAGAAACACGTGCAGTCATCATTGCACTGCACAAAAATGGCCTAACAGGGAAGAGTATCGCAGCTAGAAAGATTGCACCTCAGTCAACAATCTATCGCATCATCAAGAACTTCAAGGAGAGAGGTTCCATTGTTGCCAAAAAGGCTCCAGGGCGCCCAAGAAAGACCAGCAAGCGCCAGGACCGTCTCTTAAAAGTGTTTCAGCTGCGGGATCGGGCTACCAGCAGTGCAGAGCTTGCTCAGGAATGGCAGCAGGCAGGTGTGAGTGCATCTGCACGCACTGTGAGGCGGAGACTCTTGGAGCAAGGCCTGGTCTCAAGGAGGGCAGCAAAGAAGCCACTTCTCTCCAGAAAAAACATCAGGGACAGACCGATATTCTGCAAAAGGTACAGGGAGTGGACTGCTGAGGACTGGGGTAAAGTCATTTTCTCTGATGAATCCCCTTTTCGATTGTTTGGGACATCTGGAAAACAGCTTATTCGGAGAAGACGAGGTGAGCGCTACCACCAGTCTTGTCTCATGCCAGCTGTAAAGCATCCTGAAACCATTCATGTGTGGGGTTGCTTCTCAGCCAAGGGAATCGGCTCTCTCACAGTCTTGCCTAAAAACACAGCCATAAATAAAGAATGGTACCAGAATGTCCTCCAAGAGCAACTTCTCCCAACCGTCCAAGAGCAGTTTGGCAATCAACAATGCCTTTTCCAGCATGATGGAGCACCTTGCCATGAAGCAAAGGTGATAACTAAATGGCTCAGGGAACAAAACATAGAGATTTTGGGTCCATGGCCTGGAAACTCCCCAGATCTTAATCCCATTGAGAACTTGTGGTCAATCATCAAGAGACGGGTGGACAAACAAAAACCTACAAATTCTGACAAAATGCAAGCATTGATTGTGCAAGAATGGACTGCTATCAGTCAGGATTTGGTCCAGAAGTTGATTGAGAGCATGCCAGGGAGAATTGCAGAGGTCCTGAAGAAGAAGGGTCAACACTGCAAATATTGACTTGCTGCATTAACTCATTCTAACTGTCAATATAAGCTTTTGTTACTCATAATATGATTGCAATTATATTTCTGTATGTGATAAAAACATCTGACAAACACACATGAAAACCAGAGGGCAGCAGATCATGTGAAAATATAATATTTGTGTCATTCTCAAAACTTTTGGCCATGACTGTACATCACTGTGTGGTATCCCCCTCTAAAACTTTACAGTCATGCTCCTGGGTATATAAAGGAATAGCAAGTGGTCATGTGACTAATGACGCAGCCACGCCCTCGGTGTTGTACAATATGGGTGTACGCATTCATAGATCCCTATGAGACAGGTCAGCAGCGTTAGTTTACACCCAAGATGGAAATTAAAAATATATACTAAGTGATAAAACTTATTTGTCAGGCATCCTGTCTGTTATTCTAGCTAGCGTAAATCTAGATCAGGGGTCGGGAACCTATGGCTCGCGAGCCAGATATGGCTCTTTTGATGGCCGTATCTGGCTCGCAGACAGGGCTCCTACCTGTCAGTGGCGTAGCTATAGGGGTCGCAGCGGTCGCAGTTGCGACCGGGCCCCTAAGCCAGGGGGGCCCCGAGGGCCCCCCTTGCCACTTGCAGGGCCGCACCGCCAATTAGCCAGGTGCGGCGCGGCCCTGCAGAGGGAGATGAGCGCTTCCATTATGGAAGCGCTCATCTCCATAGTCATCTGTATCGCCGTCCTCAGGACGGCGATACAGATGACTGTATTGTACTGGGGCAGGGGAGGGAGAGGTGTCTCCCCTGCCCGTTCCTCTGATAGGCTGCAGGCACTGGGCCTGCAGCCTATCAGAGGCCGGCTCAGGCGGCGCGATGACGTCATCGCGCCGCCTGAGCCGTACAGCGCGGGACACAGGCCAGAAGAGGCCTGCATCGCATCGCTGCTGGAGGTAAGTATAAGTGTTAATTTTTTTTTTATTATTTTACTGGCACATGGGGGCTTTGGGGGCATTTTACTGGCACATGGGGGCACTGGGGCATTTTTACTGGCACATGGGGGCACTGTGGGCATTTTACTGGCACTGGGGGCATTTTTACTGGCACATGGGGGCACTGGGGGCATTTTTACTGGCACATGGGGGCACTGGGGGCATTTTTACTGGCACATGGGGGCACTGGGGGCATTTTTACTGGCACATGGGGCACTGGGGGCATTTTTACTGGTACTGGGGCATTTTTACTGGCACATGGGGGCACTGGGGGCATTTTTACTGGCACTGGGGGCATTTTTACTGGCACATGGGGGCACTGGGGGCATTTTTACTGGCACATGGGGCACTGGGGGCATTTTTACTGGTACTGGTGGCATTTTTACTGACATGGGGCACTGGGGGCATTTTTACTGGCACAAGGGGGCACTGGGGGCATTATTACAGTCACTGGGGCCATTTTTACTGGTATGGGGGGCATTTTTCTGGCACATGGGGGCACTGGGGCATTTCTTACTGGCACAAGGGGGCACTGGGGGGCATTATTACAGGCACTGGGGCCATTTTTACTGGTATGGGGGGCATTTTCTGGCACATGGGGGCACTGGGGCATTTCTTACTGGCACAAGGGGGCACTGGGGCCATTTTTACTGGTATGGGGGGCATTTTTCTGGCACATGGGGGCACTGGGGCATTTCTTACTGGCACATGATTTTGGGGGGGAATCAATGGGGGGAACTTCTGGCGCATTATTGGGGCATTTCTTACTGGCACATAATCTGTGTGGTACTAGTGGCACAGTACTGGGGGTGGTAGGATGATTTGTCCAGAAGATGGGAGGATGATGGAAAGTAGTAAACTAAGATTTTTTTCTGTCAAACTGCAGACATGAGAAATGGCTGAAAAATGGCGTCTGGTCTGAAAGGAGAAGATGAGGAAAGAGAAGATGTACATCCGAGGAGACGTCACTGGATGTACGAGGTATGGGGCGCTGTATTATACTGGATGTAAGAGGTATGGGGCGCTGTATTATACTGGATGTAAGAGGTATGAGGCGCTGTATTAGGCGGGGGGGGGGGGCAGGGGCCCAAGCTGAACTCTTGCACCAGGGCCCATGAGCCTTTAGCTACGCCCCTGCTACCTGTCTATGGGAAGGATGCATGCACCGTGCTCCATCAGGCCGCGGTGCACGCTGATATTGGTAGTTCTTTGATGGCCTGATAAGCATTGGCGGCAGTGGTGAGCGGCAGGGAGCATGGACTACATTTCCCATAACTCCCTGCATAGCCGCGCCGTCTGCAAGCACGCACCTGCGTCCCCTAGTGAAGCGGCATCTGCCTCCTCCCTTGTGTCTCCCTTGGACGTTCCAGAAACCCCTGGCTGTGCTGCTGCTTTGAAGGTGAACATTATAACATGGAAATTGTTACACAGCCTCATGGTCAGCAGCAGTGAGCTGCATCAATAAAGGGGCTGTGTAATACAGTGTGTCCCACCAACCCCCCCTTCCCACTTCACCCCTGAAAATAATCCCACATAATCCATTATATAGCCCCCCCCCCAAAAAAAAAAAATAAAAATATGGCCTTAAAAAACATCTGCCACCCATATTACACCAATGCCAGCTTCCAGTCATGCGCAGGAAAAAGAAGAAGCCAGACTGCTGGACTGATGTCATGCATCGCAAGCTCACAATGTAAGTTATTTATTTAATTTTTTTACTGCTAATTACCATTGTTTCAGTCCAGTTGTGGCTTTATACAGCAGGGAGGAGCATTCCTTGCTGTACTAAGTGAACATTGGAGCGATTGATCTGTCAATGGCCCTTTAAACATTTTGTACGGCTCTCGCGGAATTATATTTCAAAATATGTGGCGTTTACGGCTCTCTTAGCCAAAAAGGTTCCTGACCCCTGATCTAGATCATAGAGTGGATCTGTGAGTTCTGCTTTTTCCGCTGGCCTAGTAGAAGGGTGGCTCAATCTTAACTTTAAAGGGGTATTCCAGTTATGTAAAGTTATCCCCTTTCCACAAGATAGGTGGTAACTAATAGATTGGTGGGAGCCCACCGATCACAAGAACAGGCATCCTGTACCCCCATAGAGCGGCCGGTTGGGCATGCGCACATGCCACTCCATGAATTTCTATGGGAGTTCCAGAGAAAGTGTTCCATGCATTTCTATGGGGGTTCTGGAGATAGCCAAGTGCTGTACTCGGGTATCTACAAAACTCCCTTACAAATAAATGGAGTGGCTCCTCCATTCATTTCGGATCCTGCATGAGTCCCTGTTCTTGTGATTGTGGGTATCCCAGCATTAGACCCCCACTGATCTAATAGTTATCTTCTATAGGTGTGGTGGCGAACCTATGGCACGGGTGCCAGAGGCGGCACTCAGAGTCCTCACACCCTGGAAAAAGTCTATGGTATACCAATGTGCCTTAGACATTTCCTGCCATTCATCAGCACAGGGCATACTATAAACAGCACAGGTAGAACATTGAATGTAGGCAGGCTATTATAGATAAATGATAAAGTACATGGAAGATATACTATAATAGACTGTAGTATTCAGGGTAAATTGCTGTGTCGGCACTTTGTGATAAATAGGGTTGTAGCTTGAGCACTCGGTTTCTAAAAGGTACACCATCACTGGCCTATAGTGTGGATAGTAAAGTGACGATGCAGAAACTAGGACTTCAGTGGATGTCGCAAGAGCAGATCAGTAACAGGATCAGTAGTGACAAAACACATACTTTATTAAAAAAGCAATACGCTTCAAGGGCAAATTGCCTTGTTCCACTGGTCAGATAATACAGACATTTTTTAACAGTTCTCATTTTTTAAAGGAGCTGATTTAGGTACTAGCAAAGGTCAAAGTTAAGAAAAGGATGAAAAAGTTGACAATGCAATTACTAGCCATAAAATTGGCTGATTTGATCGTGCAGAAATTGGGATAAAGATTAGAGATGAGCGAGCACTAAAATGCTCGGGTGCTCGTTATTCGAGTCGAATTTTTCCCGATGCTCGGGTGCTCGTTTCGAATAACGAACCCCATTGAAGTCAATGGGAGACTCGAGCATTTTTTGCAGGGGACCAAGGCTCTGCCTAGGGAAGGCTGGGTAAAACCTGGAAACCTCAGAAAATGATGGAAACACCACGGAAATGGACAGGAAACAGCAGGGGCAGCATGCATGGATGCCTCTGAGGCTGCCTAATCCCACCATTACCCCAAATTCTCCTAGTGGGGCATGTGTGGTATTGATTCTTCTCAGTTTAAAATCATATATGTCCCCTATCTTGGGACCATATATTTCATGGATTTTTCGAACACGGAAAAGGAAAAAGAGCTTGCTCTGGCCAGGGGAGTGTCTTTTCTACTGCAGCTAAGGGGACGTGTCCATGCTCTGCCTATCACAGGTCAGGAGCCAATTAAAAGAGGAACCAACAAAAATCAGTATAATATCTAATACATCCCCTATCCGGGTAAATTGTTTGGAGAGAGGGCCTGTAGGTGGGGGGCAGGCTGGGGGGAAGGAGGTTGAACTGGAAGAGCCAGAGGAGTGCCCCCTGGGCTAGCGTGTGTGGTGGTGACAACAGCCGGATGTAGTTAGAATGACGACGCAGGACCCCAACTTAAAAATTTAGCATCAACCGGTACAATTGTCAATTATGAGCTCGATCAAGTGTGGCATGTGTTCTATGTATTCTTCTCAGTTTAATACCGTATATGGCAGCTATCCGGAAAAATAGTTTGGAGAGAGAGAAAGATAGGAAAAAGACGTAAATTGTTTGGAGAGAGGGCCTGTAGGTGGACCTCTGGAAAAATTGTTTGGAGAGAGGGCCTGTAGGTGGACCTCCGGAAAAATTGTTTGAAGAGAGGGCCTGTAGGTGGACCTCCGGAAAAATTGTTTGGAGAGAGGGCCTGTAGGTGGACCTCTGGAAAAATTGTTTGAAGAGAGGGCCTGTAGGGGGCCCTCCTGAAAAATTGTGGTAAAAAAGTGCCAGTTGGACCTCTAAAAAATGGCTTTTTTTGGGTCAGCGTTAGGCAAAGACGACAAGGAGGAGGAGTAGGAGGAGTAGAGAAGAGGAATCAGATACATAACTTATTTAAATCTTTAGCTGCTTTCCCCCAGAGGAGATTTGAATTCCGGTGAAATCCAGGCTTTGTTCATTTTAATAAGCGTCAGCCTGTCAGCGCTGTCAGTTGACAGGCGTGTACGCTTATCGGTGATGACGCCACCAGCTGCAATGAATACCCGCTCTGACAGCACGCTAGCGGCAGGGCAGGCCAGCACCTCCAAGGCGTACAGGCCACGTGTCCAGCTTTGAAACCCAGTAGTTGTATGGAGCAGAGTGATCGCTACGGACATTGGTATGGTCAGCTAGGTACTCCCTCACCATCTTTCTGTACAGCTCCCCCCTACTCTGCCTAGACTGGGGACAGGTGACAGTGTTTTGCTGGGGTGACATAAAACTGGCAAAGGCCTTGGAGAGCGTTCCCCTGCCAGTGCTGGGCAAGCTGCCTGCTCGCCTACTCTCCCCCGCTACTTGGCCCACAGAACCATGCCCTCTGCCGCTAGCTGCGTCAGATGGGAAGGATTGTTTCAGCTTGTGCACCAGGGCCTCTTGATATCTATTCACTCTCATACTCCTTTCCTCTGCAGGGATGAGAGTGGAAAGGTTCTGCTTGTACCGTGGGTCCAGGAGAGTGAACACCCAGTAATCGGTGTTTGAAAAAATGCTTCTAACACGAGGGTCACGGGATAGGCAGCCTAACATGAAGTCTGCCATGTGCGCCAGAGTCCCAACACGTAAGAATTCCCTCTCCTCACTGGCCTGACTCTCCATTTCCTCCTCCTCCTCTTCAGCCCATACACGCTCAAGAGTTAAGGACTGAGCACTGGTACCCTCTTCTGTCTCGCCGACATTCTCCTCCTTTTCTTCCTCATCCTCATCCCCCTCCTCCGATACGCGCTGAGAAACAGACTGGAGGGTGCTCTGGCTATCAAGCGACGTATCTTCCTCCACCGTCTCTTGTGACAAGCGCAAAGCATCCGACTTCATGCTGAGCAGTGAGTTCTTCAACAGGCAAAGCAGCGGGATGGTGAGGTTGATAATGGCGGCATCGCCGCTGACCATCTGTGTTGACTCCTCAAAGTTGCTCAACACCTGGCAGATATCAGACATCCACGTCCACTCCTCATTGTAGACTTGAGGAATCTGAGTGACCTGACTACCAGTTCTGGTGGAAGTTGACATCTCGCAGTCTACAATCGCTCTGCGCTGCTGGTAAACTCTGGATAACATGTTTAATGTCGAATTCCATCTCGTGGGCACGTCGCACAACAGTCAGTGAGTGGGCAGTTGTAGGCGGCGCTGCGCTGCCCTGAGAGTGGCAGCATCTGTGGTCGACTTGCGGAAATGCGCACAGATGCGGCGCACCTTGGTGAGCAAATCAGACAGATTGGGGTATGTCTTGAGGAACCGCTGAACTATTAGATTGAACACGTGGGCCAGGCATGGCACATGTGTCAGTCTGCCGAGTTGCAGAGCCGCCACCAGGTTACGCCCGTTGTCACACACAACCATGCCTGGCTTGAGGTTCAGCGGTGCCAGACACAGATCGGTCTGCGCCGTGATGCCCTGTAACAGCTCTTGGACGGTGTGCCTTTTGTCACCTAAGCTCAGCAGTTTGAGCACCGCCTGCTGGCGCTTACCCACGGCACTGCTGCTGCGCCTAGAGCTACCGACTGAAGGCGCCGTGCCCACGGATGGTAACTCGGAGGAGGAGGTGGAGGAGGAGGAGGGGTCGGAGGAGGAGGCATAGTATGTCTGAGAGACCGTGACCGAGGTAGGCCCCGCAATCCTCGGTGTGGGCAGTACATGAGCGGCCCCAGGGTCAGTCTCGGTCCCAGCCTCCACCAAGTTAACCCAATGTGCCGTCAGTGAGATATAGTGTCCCTGCCCGGCAGCACTTGTCCACGTGTCCGTGGTTAGGTGGACCTTCTCAGAAACAGCGTTGGTCAGGGCACGGATAATGTTCTCTGACACGTGCTGGTGTAGGGCTGGGACGGCACATCGGGAAAAATAGTGGCGGCTGGGGACCGAATACCGAGGGGCAGCCACCGCCATGAGATTGCGAAAGGCCTCAGTCTCTACCAGCCTATAGGGCAGCATCTCCAGGCTCAGCAATTTGGAGATGTGGACGTTGAGGGCTTGGGCATGTGGGTGGGTGGAACTGTATTTCCTCTTGCGCTCCAGCGTCTGCTGTAAAGACAGCTGAACTCTGCGCTGGGACACACTGGTGGACACTGTGGAGGATCGTGGAGGCGAAGGTGTGGTTTTCCGGCGGGAGGCGCTCGTGCCGGGGTCCTGGGCAGGGGGTTGACTAGCAGAGGCTGCGAGTGACACAGGGGAAGGAGCAGTGGTGTGACCCGCAGGAGGTGGTGAACGGCCTTGGTTCCATTGAGTGGGGTGTTTAGCACTCAACAGTCCTCTACCACGTGTCCCTGTAAGTTGAGACATGAAGCTAGGGAGTGTAGCTCTGCGGCGTTCCCCTGCTCCCTCATCAGCAGGTACTGTCTCACCCTGCCCAGGACCACGGCCTCTGCCCCCTGCAGTAATTGAATGCCCATGCCCACGCCCTCGTCCTCGACCCTTAGCCCTGGGGTTCAACATTTTCTGTATATAAGTGTATTGTATAAAAAATAAAAAATAAATGGGCCTGCTGTACTGAAACCTACAAACTTGTTTAGTCTGGTTTAATTAAGTGAGGTACAGATAGTGTCACCTGGACAGAAAATACGGATTGTAGTGAGTGTACTGAACTGTGACACACAGAATGGTTCCACGCTGCTGTGTGAAATGGATTTGTATCACTGAGCTAAAACAACAAAAAAAACTATTTTTTTTATATATATTTTTTTATATATTTTTTTTTTAGTTTTGTTTTTTTTTGGAACGTGACGTGCAGAAACTATCGTAGAGCTAACTCACATCCTGCTGACGGTGGCTATTTTGACTGCGACCCAGACAAATGTCGCACAGAGATTTTTGTGATCAAGCTATATACGTGAGAGCAAAAGACCCGCTTGGATTAAGTGACGTACAGAAAGTGTCACCTGGACAGAAAATACGGATTGTAGTGAGTGTACTGAACTGTGACACACAGAATGGTTTCACACTGCTGTGTGAAATGGATTTGTATCACTGAGCTAAAACAACAAAAAAACTAATTTTTTTAATATATTTTTTTTTTTAGTTTTGTTTTTTTTTGGAACGTGACGTGCAGAAACTATCGTAGAGCTAACTCACACCCTGCTAACGGTGGCTATTTTGACTGCGACCCAGACAAATGTCGCACAGAGATTTTTGTGATCAAGCTATATACGTGAGAGCAAAAGACCCGGTTGGATTAAGTGACGTACAGAAAGTGTCACCTGGACAGAAAATACAGATTGTAGTGAGTGTACTGAACTGTGACACACAGAATGGTTCCACACTTCTGTGTGAAATGGATTTGTATCACTGAGCTAAAACAACAAAAAAACTATTTTTTTATATATTTTTTTTTATATTTTTTTTTTTTAGTTTTGTTTTTTTTGGAACGTGACGTGCAGAAACTATTGTAGAGCTAACTCACACCCTGCTGACGGTGGCTATTTTGACTGCGACCCAGACAAATGTCGCACAGAGATTTTTGTGATCAAGCTATATACGTGAGAGCAAAAGACCCGGTTGGATTAAGTGACGTACAGAAAGTGTCACCTGGACAGAAAATATGGATTGTAGTGAGTGTACTGAACTGTGACACACAGAATGGTTCCACACTGCTGTGTGAAATGGATTTGTATCACTGAGCTAAAACAACAAAAAAACTTTTTTTTTATATATATTTTTTTTATATATTTTTTTTTTAGTTTTGCTTTTTTTGGAACGTGACGTGCAGAAACTATCATAGAGCTAACTCACACCCTGCTGACGGTGGCTATTTTGACTGCGACCCAGACAAATGTCGCACAGAGAGTTTTGTGATCAAGCTATATATGTGAGAGCAAAAGACCCGGTTGGATTAAGTGACGTACAGAAAGTGTCACCTGGACAGAAAATATGGATTGTAGTGAGTGTTACTGAACTGTGACACACAGAA
>ONZH01025955.1:0-15474 GCA_900303285.1 Rhinella marina
GTCTATTTTAATCTAAAATTTTTTGTGTGTCTTGGCAGAGAGAATCCACACCTCCCACCTGCAGCAAAAGAAGTTTATTTTAACTTTATTTATTTTTTCAATCCCATTGGCTGCGGAGTGGGAGGGGGCGTAACCTGACGTCGGGGGCGTGGATTAAGCAAGACGCTTCACATGGGTGTATTTAATATTTCATTTAAATGTTTCTGTGTGTCGTTGCAGAAAGAAAGTCAACCTCGCACCCATCCCTCAGCTGACAGAAGTTGATTTTTACCTTTATTTTTTCAATCCCTGTTGCCTGCGGAGTGGGAGGGGGCGTGGCCTTACAGAGTCGGGGCGTGGCTTAGCAAGCGCTTCGCATAGGTGCATTTAATCTATTTCATTTAATGTTTCTGTGTGTCGTTGCAGAATGGCTGCGGAGTGAGACGGGGCGTGGCCTTAGCAAAAGGCTTCGAACGGTTGTAGTCTATAATTAAGTCTATTTTCGATTAAAAATTTTGTGTGTCGTTGCAGAGAAGAAATTCACCTCCACCCTGCAGCAAAACAGAAGTTTAATTTTTTACCTTCATTTTTTTCAAATTCCGTTGGCTGCGGAGTGGGAGGGGGCGTGACCTGACAGAGTCGGGGGCGGGGGATTAGCAAGACGCTTGCATGGGTGGATTTAATCTATTTATTTAATGTTTGTGTGTGTTGTTGCAGAAAGAAAGTCACTCCTCCCACCATCCCTGCAGCTTGACAGAAGTTGATTTTTTACCTTTATTTTTTCAATCTCTGTTGGCTGCGGAGTGAAAGGGGGTGTGGCCTGACAGAGTTGGGGGTGTGGCTTAGTGAGACCTGGGCGGGGGTTTTAAGTACTTTCTTTTAGGGTAGCCTGAATTAAAGGTCAATACCATGCTTTATTTATGAGCCACGCAATAGGCAGCAGTGGAGGAAAACATCTTTTATTACTACTGAACTGTAGTAATAGAAAAAAACATAAGTTATATTTATGGTAACCGGAATAACCTTTAACAGTGTCAGTAAAATAGAAATGGATGAGATCCCTCAGCCTGCTGATAATTACCCTGGTTGTTATGGAAACCTGCCCTCCCTGTGTGGCTTTGCCAGAGAATGGCAGTTGGAGTTTAAAACCAAAGCTCCCAGTTGTAATGTTGGCTAATGGAGATCATATTTTGGGAATATCTCGGGAACGGTACGTCCTAGAGAGATGAGACCTGGTCTAAAACCTTCCCGGACACCTGATGTACCTGTTTGCCGAATTTGGTGAAAATCGGTCCAGTAGTTTGGTCGCGCATAGAGAACAGACAGACAGACAGAAATTCATTTTTATATTATTAAGAGATTTATGTTTGGAAATTTGATGCTATGTGGTGCGTGCCATAAGAATGTTTGCTTTCCTGTAATCCAGAGAATTTTCACTCACTTTTGATGCACTGTTATTCGGAGAAATATATTTAGACATCAGACAGTAGTAGTAATAGTATATATAGTAACAGTAGTAGCAATGTAGGTAGTAATAGTAGTAGTAGTATTAGTAGTAGTATGACTGACACTTTCGTATGACTGACTGACATTTTCATATTTGTTGGAGTGATATAATTTTGTTGTCTTTTTGTTTGAATGTTGGGTTAGTTGTTTTTATTTGGGATTTTTTTTCATAAATCGTTTATCTTGATTTTGGGATATCTCTCTTGTTATGAACATTTTTTTTTTATTATTTTGGGATATGCAAAACTACTTGAAAAAACTGAAACAAGGTTCTGGCTTTGGAAGCCGTAGGCCTCATGCACACGAACGTGTGCCGGCCGTGCCCGTGCTGCGGGCCGCATACGGCGGGTCCACAATAAACGGGCACCGGCCATGTGCAGGCCGCATCACGGATCGCGGACCTATTCACTTCAATGGGTCTGTGATCCGGGAGATGCGGCCGGAGGCACAGATCGGAACACCACGGAAGCACACCGTAGTGGTATTCTGGCTGTGCCTCCGCACCGCAAAAAAGTATTCTTGGATGCGGATCGCGGATGGGTCCGCGATCCACATGCGGTGGCCTCACGGTCAGTGCCTGTGCATTGCGGACCGAAGTTTGCGGCCCACAGCATGGGCATGGCCGGCACACGTTCGTGTGCATGAGGCCTTAGGGTGATGGCACAACGGTGCAGTTTTGACATGCAGTTAGGATGCAGTTTTCAATTTAGCCAGTTTAGCAGCCTCGTTAACCCCTGGTGTTCTGCATTGTGGGAATGATTTAATTCATTTCAGCTTGCTACAATAAAAAAACTGCATCCTAACTGCATGTCAAAACTGCACCGTGTGCCATCACCCTTACCTTTAAAAATGATTGATACAATAATTGGATGTTATTACGTTTAGATAATTTATCTGTTTTATGAAATTTTAAACTTATAAAGAACATAGTAACACCTTTAGTGATCACCACTGGACCTCAGTAATATATGGAAAGGGAGGGAAATTTGGCCCCTAACACAGGAAAGAGCACCACCACCATAAAGTAATACTGTTAGTGTTAATGTCAGTTCAAGGATCTTGCTCACAATATAGTATAATGCATTCCTTATAAATATGAAAAAAATATATATATATTAATCAATTAATTACAGATATTCCTTGGGTTCCATTTACGTTTACCATTTAAAGGTCCCAACATGTTTCACTGCGCTATTGGAGGCACCAGCTCATCAGGGGACAAAAAGAAGAAGATGGGATTATACCCATATAGATAGCAATAGGTTGTTAATTAAAGAATGCCATAATGCTCTTGAGATAGAAAATAAATTTTGGTTTCAACAGCTTGTGATACCATCTAAGCAACCCTCTTCACTTAAAATCAGTCCCTGTTGTAAAAAGTTCCTATACATGGCACATCAGATATCCTCTAATGTACATACATAGGCCTATATATTGCAGTGTCCATGATATAGACTCAGTATAGACATTTGTGTTACGATGGCCACTGTAGCCATATACTTGCGCTTCGTAGGCCAATCAGGGACATGTAGATGATCAAGAAAGCCCCCCTCAGGGGCAGAGGTAAGGTCACAATGCTGTGATACACCCGAGCGCCGATCCTCCGTGCCGGTCAACGTCCAGTGTATATGGCGTCATGACGTCAGAGCGCGGCTCAGCATGATCATATGAGCAGCGCTGCGTTTCACTCTGGCAATCTCAAAGATTGTGTTGAGAACAACACCAAGTTGGACAAAATATAAGAACATATATAGGATCACTCTAAAAATAAAGGGTTATTTTTATATAAATAGTTCTTTTACATTCAGGGTAGAATATTATGCTACCCCTTTATTAAAAAGGGAGGAGGGGTTAGTTTTTATATCTATATAATATTAATGCAAGTCAGAAATGGGGTCAAAAAGGAGAATCTACTAATGGCCAGTACTTAAATAAAGCATGCAAAGTGAATGTTCTCATTTAATCCTGTGGGAGATACAGTATCCAATTGATATATCCAGCATAATTATTTCTGTTTTAATATCTGGTCAATATTTTCTCCTCTGATCGATGTGCGAACAACCTCAATTGTAGAAAAGGAGATACCAGTGGAATTGCCATCATGTTGTAGTAAAATGTGTCTCACAATTGGTTTGTCACGTTTATTCCTAATATCGCCTATATGTTCTAAAATGTGTGTTTTCAATTCCCTTCATGTTTTACCCACATATAGGGAACCACACTTACATTGCATCATGTAAATCACTCCTCTGGTGTTGCAGTTTGCAAAACTTCGAGCTTAATAGATTTTTGTCCCTGAGCTGTCCCAAAAGGTATCACCAACTCTTATATAACGACAGGCTTTACAATGGCCATATTTGAAGGTACCATTTTTTCGGTTCTGGAACCAACTTGTTTTAATTGGTGTTTCAAAGTGACTGTGAACCAGGGAATCCCCAATGTTTTGACCCCTCCAGAATGTAATGGAGGGGATTTCAGAGAGATATTCTTTTAAATCGGGGTCAGTTTTCAACAAGAACGAATAGCGGTTCACAATGTCCCTGATTTGGTTAGATCCAGAATCATAAGTCCCTATTATATGTAGGGAGTTAACCTCTTTTTTGACCTGCGGCTGGAACAGTGCTGTGCGATCACTTACAAGTGCAAAGTTCCAGGCTTCTTTTAGGCACTTGTTGGGGTAACCTCTTTGTTTGAATCGATAAAACAATTTAGATGCCTCTAATTCAAATTCATCCAATTACGCCTGATCCTTAAAAACTGTCCCTTTGGAATGCCCATTCTGAAAGGTTTGGGGTGAAAGCTTTCCCACCTCAATAAGCTGTTAGTCGCTGTCTGTTTGCGATGAAGGGTCATCATGATCTGTTGCTGTTTCTCCTTACTAACTTTTGTATCTAAAAAAGTTATTGAGGTCTCATCTATATCAAATGTAAAATGTAAACAATGTGATTAACATTAAGTTTGGCCATAAACTGTTCAAAATCATTTGTCGATCCTGTCAAAAATAACAAAATGTCATCTATAAAGCGAACCCAAAATGGAATAAATCGTGTCCAAGGTAACATCTCTTCTGAAAATACTATTGTGTCCTCCCACCAGCCCAGGAGCAAATTTGCATAGGACGCTGTTGGTAAAACTCAGAATCGAATAAAAAATAATTACGTGTAAGTATATAATTAAGGAGACGCAATACAAAATTATTATGGCCCCTCATATCATTGGCCCTAAAGTCTAGATAATGTTTTATTGCTGCTAGGCCCTTTGTATAAAGTATCAATGTGTATAATGAATTCCATAGGAATCTCCAAAACACAAATTTTGGATGTTTGAAAATGGAGTATAGGCAATATAATAGGAAATCTGCATATAATATAAGAACTTATATAACTGAGAATAATTGTGGTTATAAACATTTCCTGCCAATTAAAGAGGCAAATGAAATGTTATTATTGGATAGTTAGGCATTAATATGTGACATTGATTGTTGATAATCCAAGGCACATACAAACAAATACTAGATTCAGGCAAAGAAAAGGACATACAATGTTTAAGTGCTTGCAATTCCCCCATGTCAAGGGTAATGTTAAGAGCCTTTGACTTTCCAAGATTAATTTTAAAATTAGATGGCTGGCCAAATTCTTCGAGAAGCTGAATCATGTGTGGAAAGGCTTGCTTGGGATTTGAAATAAACAGAAGCAGGTCATCTGCATATACATAATAATATTTAAGTGTTGCTATAATTCATGAATAATGGTTTCCATGCATAAACCAAACAAACTTGGAGAAAAAACACAACTCTGGTGGGTGCACTTAGAGATTTGAAATGTGGGTGATAACATGCTATTAGCTTTGGCACAAGCTGTAGATGTGGAGTACAAAGAGTAGATGTGGAGTTTGAAGAGGTAAACCAAATATGTGAATTTTCTCATGCATAAGTGTCCAGTCAAAAGCCTGCTTAGCATCTGTGGTGAGAAGGGCCAGGAGGACATCAAACTTAATGCACTATGTGGAGTAGCCTAGTTGCATTGTCTTTCCCTGCTCAATAAGGGTTAAAACCTGCCCTAAATCTGCCCAATTAATAGTGCATGGGAGAAATTTTTCAAGCTTCCTCGCCAATATCTTTACCTATAGTTTCAAATTACAGTTCAAGAGGAAAATAGGTGTTTAACTACTACATAGAGTCATTTCCTTGCCCTCTCTAGGTATAACCATGTGCTTCTAAAGATTGTGGAGGAAGGGAGGCTCCATGTTGTAGAGTGTAACAATGATTAACAAAGCCAGACTTAAATTTCTTATAATAAACTATGAAATGGCCTTCAAGCCCTGTGTTTTTACCATAGGGAGTTACTGTTACAGCAGAATCTACCTTTTGTCTCTAGTTAGGGTAAAGAAGGGAAGAGATGTCAGTAGCTTCAGAGTCATTGTAAAACTGTTTTATTCTGAGTCGTTGAACTGACTTATCTATGCTAACATTATATAAACAGCTCAAATATCCTGCAATTTGTGCAGCAATCTAATCACATTAACAAGATCAAAGCTGCAGTCAAATGAAACTGGACAACCCCTTTAATCTCCAAGACCAAAGTGTACTGTGAGGTGCTGTTCTATAATTAAATAAATGGGGTAACGATTTGACACTGTAAAAGACTTTGTGCCCACACATATTGCATGTTGGTGGTTGAGATATTGAGGAATGTTGTAAAGGGTTGATAGAAAGGTTGAATCTCACCAAATATAATTAATCCTTCTGCAAACACTTTGAGTTACAGCCACTGGAGATTAACGGGCAACCATTCGCTATTAGAAGCATGTGCATTTCCATAAACGATCTAGTCTCCCTTTAAAGGGGTTGTCTCACTTCAGCAAATGGTATTTATCATGTAGAAAAGGTTAATACAAGACACTTTCTAATGTATTGTGATTGTCAATATTACCCCTTTTCTGGTTTGATTCATATTAATCACTACTCATATCCAGGGGTTACAACCGCCCTACATTCCATTTTTACCCCACAAAGTTTTTTTCCTCGTCTTCCAATACAAGACAATAAGCTTTCATATGGTTATATGAACAGAATATTAAAAATGTTATAGGTATTGGAATATGGAAGAAAAAACAAAAATATAAAAATGAAAATGGGCTTGGTACTTAAGGGGTTAATAAAAGAAAAGCTGAGCTCTGATTGGTTGCTGTAATCATGACATCACATAGAGACAGACAGCAACATAATACACACACATACACACAGTGAATGAGCTGTTGCAAAATTAACAATCATTCCACCATTATTCCTATTCAGTTAGCCCATGGATGAAATGTACACCAGATGAAAACATTACTTCTGTTAACAATGACCTGTTAACAATGCAGTTAACCACAAAAGAACAAGCTGATGCTAAATGCTGCAAAGCCAATTAAGAGAGAACAGGGTGGCAACAATGCACTGCAAATAATAGAAATACAGAACATCAGCATTTGTGTGATCCTCATAATTAGTGTTGAGCAAATCTAAGTTAACACAGTGGACTTCAATACGAGTTTCAGGAAAAATTTAATACCGCAACAAAGCCAAAGAAATCAATTTTTTATGACATGGCGGTTAAAAAAACTTACCTTATCCATTTGCTTGCAGAGAGGCCATCTTGATTTGGATTTTGAGCGGTTTCTTCAATCAGGGTGGCCACAATGGCCTTTCCATGGGCAAATGGAAGAGGTGAGTATGTATTTGTTTTTTAACCCCTGATTAACCCCTGAAAGGCCTCAATGTTAATGTCAGATGCCATGATCAGCACCCAGCACATTCAATGGAATGCAATTTGTGACAAAGTAATTCATAATGAATTAAATTTTGTGAAATTTGGCAAAGCAGCTGAATCAAATTTTTGATAACTTCACTCATCTTTAGTAGAGATGAGCGAATCGAAGCTGACGAAGTGGAATTTGTTACGAATTTCATGGAAAATTCGATTTGCAACTAAACCAAATCTTTTTTTTTTTTTTTCCCTAAAATGGCCGCAAGTACATGGCATTACATGGGGGAAGGATCTCTGGGACAAAGAAGTAAACACCCACAATGCGATCACATGCAGACATGTAGCCAATCAGCAGCCAGACAGGTTCTGTGATGTCACAGCCCTATAAATAGCTCTGCAGGGCTGGAAAGCGCCATTTGCTATTCATGTTAGACCAGAGGAGAGATAGGGCAAGCGATATGAAAACGTTTCAAAATCCAAGAAAAGAGATCAGGGATAGATAACCTGAATTGCAGGGATAGGAGAGGGATGATTTGTGGACAGAAAATCAGGCAGTGAATCGCTATCCATATACACTGCAGCAGCAGTGCCTCTTGTACAGCACTGCACTGTCTTCTGAAGGCTGTTTTGGGGTGCTTCATGCAAAGAAGCACCACTAGTGTCACATTTTTGCAGTGCAGTGCAGCGAAAGAGGGTCAGAGCCTTGTTTAGGGGTACATTAAAAATATATATATATATATATATATATATATATATATATATATATATATATATATATAAAAAAAATAGTGAATCTCAGTTTGTGGGGTTATTAGTTTTAGTTTTAAATAAGTATTTGTGGCCTCATTCGCCATCCAAGCAGAAAAGTGTGACATTGTTGTAAGGTAGTCAGTGAATATCATTTAAAATATATATATATATATATATATATATATATATATATATTATATCTGTTTGTGGGGTGTTTAGTTTTAAATAAGTATTTTAGGCCTCATTCGCCATCCAAGCAGAAAAGTGTGATATCGCTGTAAGGTAGTCAGTGAATATCATTTAAAAAAAAAAAAATTTCAGTTTGTGGGGTGTTTAGTTTCAAATCAGTATTTTAGGCCTCATTCGCCATCCAAGCAGAAAAGCATATATTGCTGTAAGGTAGTCAGTGATAATATCATTTTTTAAAAAAATCTCAGTTTGTGGGGTGTTTAGTTTCAAATAAGTATTTTAGGCCTTATTCGCCATCCAAGCAGAAAAGCGTGATATTGCTGTCAGGTAGTCAGTGAATATCATTAAAAAAATAGTGAATCTGAGTTTGTGGGGTTGTCAGTGTTAATTTTAAAAAAGTATTTTAGGCCTCATTCGCCATCCAAGCAGAAAAGCGTGATCTTGCTGTAAGGTAGTCAGTGAATATCATTTAAAAAAAAAAAAAAGTCTCAGTTTGTGGGGTGTTTAGTTTAAAATCAGTATTTTAGGCCTCATTCGCCATTGTTAAAGAAATTTGGTTAGTTGGTGAACACAATTGTGCTAGGGTTGTATATTTCATTATCAAGTGGTCTCCAACCTCCTTATATCCATATCTCTTATATCTTATAATCTCTAATCTCCATTAGATGTCACATATGCTTAAAAATAAAAATGACTCATAATCACTTGATATGTCTGTAGGAAAACAGGAACTTAGCAGAAGTTAATATATGCATATGGAATTTCCCAGATAGATGAAGTAATGTGTATCCCATTGGCTGCCATTATCATTCTTTTGATTTGTTGTTTAATGTATACTTGTATGATTGTGATTGGACATATTAAAATTGATGACAAAGGGGGGTGTGATTACACCAACATGTATTTCTAATAAAATTAGCTCCCTGGGTGTAACCAGAGGAGATCTGCATGATCAGCAATGAGACTGGACGTGCATTTCTTGTGCTGTGGCCGCACCCTCTTACCATGAAGGGGGAAATTTAACATAATTTGAACACCACAGACAACTGAGTATTAAGTCTATTTTGGGACTTATCCTAAATTGTATTGACATGTGGTGCCGAAAACGGGAAAAATCCATCAGATATCCAAGGGGACGATCGTGGAAGAGCTTTGGTCATTATGGCAACTGGGAACTGCACCTTCAAATACACAGGTAAGATATTTTTCTTACTTTGTGCCTTCCTACTTGTTATGACCACTGTTCGAGTATTGTCCTTTTCGGAATCTTTGGGATTTTAAAAGAACACCTCCTTGTCTGTGGTAGAGTGAATGGAGTGCCTGAAACCTAGGTGTATGAGAGTGATGGTTTGTTAGTTACGCTTTGCATGGTTTAAGCAACCAGCGGTACGTGAATCATCGGGTTCACGTGTAGTGTAGTGGGACACAAAAGGTGTGTGTCCGGTTGGAGAAGGGACGGATCCACTCTTCTCCAAGTGGATCAGGCAGTCAAAGGCTCTGAAAAATGGGCGCTCCTCTGGGAGAGAGGTGACTGCAGTGGATATCATAGAGAGGCAGAAGAGGAGGAGGGGCAGTGAGAGATATAAGCAGAATATTCAAAAGAGCAGGCATGTCAAAAGATGATTAATCTGGAAAGTTCCACAGTGAGAGAAGCAGCGCATTCGTTGAAGGTTAGGCAGGTGAAGAAGGTTAGAGCAGGTGAGAATGTGAGAGGCTGGGGAGCAGTGGTTCAAGGGTGGCATAAAGAGAATGATGGAAAAAGTATTGGGAAGGGAACACATATGTATGTATATATGTTTTTACTTTTAAAAAGCAAAGGAAAGAGTTAAACATGAGTGGAGTGGTAAAAAGGGGAAGTACTGGCTGCTGCTTTGAGAGGGACTTAAACGGCATTTTCTTTGTCTTCCGTCTCTTGTGGGGTCCCCGATAGTCATAAATGTATCATTTCTGTAGAAGAGGAGGATGAACCGCGAAGAATCAGATTCTTATCAGAATCTGATTATTTGATAACATAGAATTGCAGTAGTTCCCATTTCAGATATTGTTTTGGCAGATGTGGTAGTGTATACTGGTAGTGGTAGTATTTGAAAGAAGATGTGTCAGTATATACTGCTGCCATTAGTGATTAGTAAAAAAAAAAACATATCTTTAAAGAAAAAAATGATTAAGTTTAGAGTTTCAAAACTTTTGATTTGCTTGAGTATGCTTGGCTTCTTTCCCAGACTTTGTGGTTCATGAAAAAAGAGGAAGTATGGAAGATAATGTCTGGTTCTTTTGAAAGTAGATTTTCTATAAGAATTTAGAATTTAAAGTTAAGGTATTGATAATAATATCCAGGAAAGGAAAAAATTTGAATTGAGTCAAAAAGAAAATCCACGTGGTAAAAGATGAGCTCATTCTTACATTTGATATTATGTGCACATTATTTTTCATTTTGTTTGTTTGCAAACTAAAGATTTTGTGAGTTTTATTTTACAGCCCGAATTAATGGACGTCAAGGAAGCCTGTTGTTTTTCCCAAATGTTTAATTTGGTGGGGATTGTGCCTAATCTGTTTTTTAGGAGTGAAGAAAAAGACCAAGAAATCCTAATATATTCGGCAGATCTGCATAAAATATCATTTTCATTGATTCTGTGCTGAAAACTTTTCATGGAGTCATGCATATAATTTTTTTGAGTTTTTATTGGAGCTCCAATGCATACTGTATTTGTTTGTGTGTGAAGTGTGTGATGGGCCCTTGTCTGTCTTTGTTCGTAATCATTATATGTTGCATGTTGCAAACATCTAGCTAGAAATGATCAAAAAAGGAGAAGTTACATTGTGCCATACGACAGAGGGTGTGGTGAGTGACGTAGAATTATATTATACAGAGACAGCCTCTTGTGTTCCTCCCTAAACACGTATAGTGTGATATGTCACTAGAGTTGGAGAAAGAGAAAAAAAATGAAATTGGTTCATTTAATTTTAACAAGTCGCATAAGCGTGCAAGTGGGAAAAATTAAGACAATAAGATTGGTTTGTTTTAAAAATGTTATTAATATGTGGTACTCAGACAAGTGTGTTTATAAGAGGTCTGTAAGCAAAATCATCAAATAAGTATAATAATATGTGGTTAAATCAAATGGAATGTCTGAAGTAACTGTGTCACCAAGTATTTCATCTGTCAATGAAAACTAGATGATAGATAAGGTTTTCCGATCGTTTTTTTTATTTTCTGATTATTTTGTTTTATTTTCTGAACATGATGGGAGCATTTGATTTGTTTGAAAAAAAAAGTAACAGCATTTGAAAAGTATTAAGAGAATTGTTTTATGACAGTCACGTGGGCTATAAACACAGAGATCTGGAGGAGATAAAGCACTTTGAGCATCTTGAGTCTACAGAAGATTTTCAGCATTTTGATAAGAGGTTGAGTTACCAGACTACATAAAGGTTTAGATGTCATATGAACTACGGAGAAAGTACATTAATATTGAGTTTTCTCTCATAGATGGTATGGATGGATCACACAGAAGACAGGATATGCTGTCAGTGCCTAAACTGATGTTGTCACCTAAATACCACTCCCTTCTGTAATGTGAGTACAGGAGGTAGAGCGGAAGGCGCTCACTGAGGCTGGTAAGATGGTTGTGGTCAGATAACTAATATTCATATAGATTTCATATATGCCTTTGGTATCTTCCATGATTATGGTCTGATCTGGGGGAGCAGAGGTTTTGTTGGATCCATGGGAAACCCATGAAGAGTGCTGAGTGTGTGAGAGTTGTTTTATGCCCTGATGCTGTCCAGAAGAAGAAGAAAAAGAAAAAAAGACAACAAGTTGGGAGATTAAACTGCTATAAGTGCAGACCTCCAGCCATTACCTGAAGCCAACCTAAGGTTTACGTGACTCGGCCAACCCAGGCCCAGAAGACCTCTAAAGTAAGAGCAAGGAGTGATAACAAGCTCTGGAGGGTAGGTAAAATGGTGCCTTCTCAAGTGCACTCTGCCCGTTGATGATGAATTCAGCACATGGGTTGATGTATGTGTCAGGAGGAGATATGGTGGGAATTCCAGGGGTCCAGCAGCGCTGCCACCAGGTTTGTCCAAGGTTACATGATGTGTGCCTGTAATAATGTTGGAAGAACTTTGAGAGTTCCAGAAAGGCATATACCTAGGCCATCTTGCCTATTTCAGAGATTGCAGATGGACTGAATTAAGTTTCCAAAGGTGGGGCAGCATGAATATGTCCTTGTCTATGTTGATCTATTTTTCAGGAAACACCTGGTCTGTAGTAAAAGCAACAGTAAAAGAAGATACTGGCTGAGGTAGTAAGTAGAGGAATACTGGATGTAGAGCACTTGACACTTTTTGTCTTTCCTAAAGTGGTAGGAGCCCTTACAGGTCAGCTCTGACTGTTGAACATAAACATGTGTGTAATTCCTTTTCAGATCTGGACTCAAAGACTAGTACCTAGTTCATATAAAAGAAAAGTTTGGATCCCAGATTTGATGGTCCCTACTGAGTGCTGTGTTCACCATTCCAACATTGGTGAAGCCAAACATATTTACATTGATAATATACTTAATGCTTATGAAGTTTGCAAAATAATGAGAGATTATAGAATTAGCAAATAATCCACACAATGAGAGGAAAGGTGGTGTGGACTCACTTGGATATTGTTTAATCAGGATTGGATTATTGAGTAAAGTCTGAGCATTACATCTTTGCCCCATTATATTCATTATGTTGTAATTTGTGTTCTAACTTCACTAACAAAGGTTTAAACAGATTTTAAAAAAAAAAAAAAAAACTGGCTGGTCTATAACATACTGAAAGAATAGCAACCCACTTGGCAAGTATCGAGCAATCGAAAAATGATGATGGTATGTGGTATGTGAAACGGATGCATATAGATGGCTGCCACCTCACCGCTCAGTGGTCTGTGCCTTAGCTAATCATCCCTGAGTTTGAAGGAAAAAGAAAAGAGGTCCTTTACAGGTTCCATTACAACTTGTACCAGAGCAGATTTTATTGAGAAAGAGAAAAAGATCATACTATGCACATGCCATGATAAGGATGGTATGGTTTGGGTGGCTGCTGATGTGGAGTATACGAGGAGGTTAAGGGAGATTTATAGAGACACTAATTCTAAGAAAGAATTGTCCATTGATTAGACTGATTTGCTGTGTTGACTGAACCCAATTAACTGATTTAGTTAAGTAAAATGATAGGTTGATGGTTGATGCTCTCTTCGTAAAATGATACTAAATTTGTTGTTTCTGATTAAATTGGCAGTAAGGTCAGAAAGAAGATATTATCATCATCACCTGACTGTAATAATAACCTGTATACTGAATGTGAATCATGGAGAATCTACAAGAGAGGAATATACATATATACATCAATCCAGCCTGCGAATACTAAACCTGACGATTCAGATGAGAACTGAGACATCCTAGACATGACAACTTTGAACTCTGATGATTATTGGACATTTGCCTCGCTTCTGATTGTGCCCCTGTGCTGTGCAGGGAATAACTTGGAATAACTTAAAGGAAAGTGAAAGTGCAGGGAAAAAAAAAAAAGTGCTGAGTGTCCAGTGGAGTCTACCATAGATGATGAATGGCTTATCAGCCCTGATCTGGGGAATCCAGTCAGAATGTAGTCATTGGGGGAATCCTCTGGATACTAAAGCAGGCTGTGTACAAGAGGAGGAAGACACTTATTTACTTGTGTCTCCTTCTCTATCCCATCAGAGAACGAACAGATATAGGATCTGCATTGATGATATGGGGTCTGTCCCTGATCGATACACCTCAGTTAATGGATGGCCCATAGGCCTGATTTGAACTGAATATAGTCAATTGGGAAACTCTCTTTAGACTATTAGCAAATTGTGTTCAAGAGGAGGAAACTGTTAAAGAAATTTGGTTAGTTGGTGAACACAATTGTGCTAGGGTTGTATATTTCATTATCAAGTGGTCTCCAACCTCCTTATATCCATATCTCTTATATCTTATAATCTCTAATCTCCATTAGATGTCACATATGCTTAAAAATAAAAATGACTCATAATCACTTGATATGTCTGTAGGAAAACAGGAACTTAGCAGAAGTTAATATATGCATATGGAATTTCCCAGATAGATGAAGTAATGTGTATCCCATTGGCTGCCATTATCATTCTTTTGATTTGTTGTTTAATGTATACTTGTATGATTGTGATTGGACATATTAAAATTGATGACAAAGGGGGGTGTGATTACACCAACATGTATTTCTAATAAAATTAGCTCCCTGGGTGTAACCAGAGGAGATCTGCATGATCAGCAATGAGACTGGACGTGCATTTCTTGTGCTGTGGCCGCACCCTCTTACCATGAAGGGGGAAATTTAACATAATTTGAACACCACAGACAACTGAGTATTAAGTCTAATTTGGGACTTATCCTAAATTGTATTGACACCATACAAGCAGAAAAGCATGATATTGCTGTAAGGTAGTCAGTGAATATCATTTAAAAAAAAAAAAAAGTATTTAAAAAAAAATAGTGAATCTGAGTTTGTGGGGTTGTCAGTGTTACTTTTAAATAAGTATTTTAGGCCTCATTCGCCATCCAAGCAGAAAAGCGTGACATTGCTGTAAGGTAGTCAGTGAATATCATTAATAAAAAATAGTGAATCTGAGTTTGTGGGGTTGTCAGTGTTACTTTTAAATAAGTATTAGTGGCCTCATTTGCCATAGAAAAAGAAAACTGTCATATAGTGTGTAGTTCTGTGCAGTAACCCATTGTACTGCAGTTCAGCAACCCATTGTTAACCCACTCTGTGGGTGACGGTATTTCTCAGATAAATAGTTAGGTAGTTGTGCGAGGCAGTGAGCAAAGTACATTTTTTTGGTGGATTTTTAATTTCCTTTTATTTTAAATTTGTAATCAATCAGTATGTCAGAATGAGCGGTGACAGGCCCTTCACAGGGGAAGGGCAGTGGCACAAATGTTTCTGGAATAGGCACAGGTCGCAGCAGAGGAAGGGGACGTGGCATTAGGGGTCACTTGGCGAGGCCAGAGCTACTAATGTAATCTAGCTGTACTGTAATCTAGCGGTCGTGTGTTGACCACCAATCCAGCATCTCTTGAATGGTTGACTCGGTCATCCACTTCTTCCCAGATGACATCGGACACCCCCAGCCAAGAGTCAGTGGGTTTATCAGATACAACCCTTAGTTGGCATGGGCCTGGAGCACTTCCACTGCCCTCACCTGTCCTCAACCTGCCTCTGTCCTTTTCGGTTCCCTCAGCCAGAGAAGTACTATATG
>ONZH01025956.1:0-28202 GCA_900303285.1 Rhinella marina
AAAATCCATGAAATATAAGGTCCCAAGATAGGGGACGTATACGGTATTAAACTGAGAAGAATCGATACCATACCGGTTGATGCAACAGTTTTTCAAAATCCATTCTGGCTGTTGTCACCACCACACACGCTAGCCCAGGGGGCACTCCTCTGGCTCTTACAGCGAAACCTCCTTTCCCCCACCTACAGGCCCTCTCTCCAAACAATTTACCTGGATAGGGGACGTATTAGATATTGTACTGATGTTTTTTGTTTTTCTTCTTTTAATTGCCTCCTGACCTATGATAGGCAGAGCATGGACACGTCCCCTTAGCTGCAGTGGGAAAGACACTCCCCTGGCCAGCGCAAGCTCTTTTTCCGTTTTCCGTGTTCGAAAAATCCATTAAATATAGGGTCCCAAGATAGGGGACGTATACGGTATTAAACTGAGAAGAATCGATACCATACTAGTTGATGCTACAGTTTTTCAAAATCCATTCTGGCTGTTGTCACCACCACACACGTTAGCCCAGGGGGCACTCCTCTGGCTCTTCCAGCAAAACCTCCTTCCCCCCCACCTACAGGCCCTCTCTCCAAACAATTTACCCGGGTAGGGGACGTATTAGATATTGTACTGATTTTTTTTTTGGTTCCTCTTTTAATTGCCTCCTGCGATAGATGGGAATCGAATCCGGGTCAACTGCTTGGGAAGCAGCTATGCTCACCACTTTACCACCAACAGCCACAGCAACTGATAAGAACAGATACTAAACTTGATGTCAGCTGCAGTGCCAGCATGAGCAGTGGTGTCACCTGCAGGCGGTGATGGACCTTCGTTGCACCTATTTTGGTGCTTCCCTAACATGTGATGGGTATTTGCCTCGCCTTTCTTGGTCTGGGTGAGCACAATTGCCATGAGGGTAACCACCAGGCTGTTGCCTGAGAATTTGGGGTAATGGTGGGATTAAGCAGCCTCAGAGGCATCCATGCATGCTGCCCCTGCTGTTTCCTGTCCATTTCCATGGTGTTTCCATCATTTTCTGAGGTTTCCAGGTTTTCACCCAGCCTTCCCTAGGCAGAGCCTTGGTCCCCTGCAAAAATGCTCGAGTCTCCCATTGACTTCAATGGGGTTCGTTATTCGAAACGAGCACCCGAGCATCGGGAAAAGTTCGACTCGAATAACGAGCACCAGAGCATTTTAGTGCTCACTCATCTCTACCCGCCACCACAGTATTTATAATGCAGTGCCCCTTGTAATTATAATGCCTCCTGTAGTACACCCTAGATTTATAATATTCTCTGTAGTGACCCTATAAATTATAATGCTTGTCCTCTCCCTCCAGTCTTCTATACCATGCAGTCCCATGTAAATAACACCAGTCCTCTCCCACAAGTTTTCTATATGATACAATCCCATGTAAATAACCTCTCTTCCTTACAGTCTTCTATACCATGCAGTCCCATGTAAATAATATCACTCCACTCCCTCCAGTCTTTTATACCATGCAGTCACATGTAAATAATACCAGACGTCTCCCACCAGTCTTCTACACAATACAGTCCCATGTAAATAGCATCACTCCTCTCCCTCCAGTCTTCTATGCCATGCAGTCCCATGTAAATAACACCAGACCTCTCCCACCAGTCTTCTATATGATACAGTCCCATGTAAATAATTTAAATCCCTTCCTTCAGCCCCTTCAACACATAGTCCCATGTAAATACCATCACTCCCCTTACCCTCCAGTCCTCTATAATACCCAGTCTCATGTAAATAACACCAATCATAACTAACACCCTTCCCCTTCCTTCAGTCCCTTTAACATACAGACCCAGTTAAATGACATATTTCCCCCCACTAAGCAGGGAGGAGGTATAATGGGGAGAACCACATCTCCCAGCATGTCTCTGGCACTTACATGCATTCCAAGGATTCACAGGTCTCCACTGCTGAGGGGCTGTCTTCCTCTGCACTGGTCACATAATGGTGACCTCATCGCAGGTCCTATCACCACTTCCACTGTTGAAAAGGTCACATGACTATGATGTCATGGAAGGTCCTTCAGCTTTGGAGTAAAGGCAGAACGGGCAGCAGATTCTCTGTAAGTCCTAATCAGGGCCCGACCCCCTCTGCTGGCACTGGAAAGGGCCCCCCTCCCTCTCTGGGCCCCTGTGCAGCTGAACATGCTGCACAGGCGGTATGTCCGCCCCTGCACATCGTGTATCTAAGCGAGAGAGTTTCGACACTGAGAAGTGTTGGCAATTTGTAAGAGTTTGTGGCTCACTGAGCAATCTACATGGGGTAGATTTGCATGGAGACTCAGGAAAGTGAGGTAGGTAGATGCAGTGGCGTAGCTATAGGGGTCGCAGCGGTCGCAGTTGCGACCGGGCCTCTAAGCCAGGGGGGCCCCGAGGGCCCCCCTTGCAATTTGCAGGGACGCACCGCCAATTAGCCAGGTGCGGCGCGGCCCTGCGCACAGTTGGGGGCAGCGGCGGGGCAGAGGGAGATGAGCGCTTCCATTGTAGAAGCGCTCATCTCCACAGTAATCTGTATCGCCGTCCTCAGGGCGGCGATACAGATGCCCGTATTGCGGAGCAGGGGAGGGAGAGGCGTCTCCCCTGCCCGTTTCTCTGATAGGCTGCAGGCACTAGGCCTGCAGCCTATCAGAGGCCGGCTCAGGCGGCGCGATGACGTCATGGCGCCGCCTGAGCCGTACAGCGCGGGACACAGGCCGGAAGAGGCCTGCATCGCATCGCTGCCAGCTCAATGGAGGTAAGTATTAGTGTTTATTTATTTTTTATTGTAGCAGTCACGGACCGGAGCTCTAATGGGGGCACTGGGGGCATTTTCACTGGCACATGGGGGCACTGGGGGCATTTTACTGGCACATGGGGGCACTGGGGACATTTTTACTGGTACTGGGGCATTTTTACTGGCATCTGGGGACATTTTACTTACATAGTTACATAGTTAATACGGTTGAAAAAAGACACATGTCCATCAAGTTCAAGCAAGGGAGGGGGTAGGAGTGATGAAGGGGAGGGGGACTGGTAACCTTAAGACATGACTCTACATTTCTTAATATGTGGTGACCTTCTTTTTCTCTCAGAATTTATCTAAGCCTGTTTTGAAGCCCTCAGCTGTCTTTACTGTGACCAGCTCCTGCGGTCACATCCTTCCTATAAACCGGAGCCCAGAACTGAACAGCATATTTCAGATGAGGCCGTACTAATGCTTTATACAGTGGTAATATGACATCCCTGTCCCGCGAGTCCATGCCTCTTTTAATACATGACAAAATCCTGCTGACCTTAGAAGCAGCCAATTGACATTGCATGCTATTCTGCAGTCTATGGTCTACAAGGACACCCAAATCCTTCTCTACAAGTGACTCTCCCAGTGTTACTCCCCCTAGGACATAGGACGCATGCAAGTTGTTAGTACCCAGATGCATAATTTTACATTTATCCACATCTGCACATCTGAACCTCATCTGCCAAAAGGATGCCCAAACACTCAGTGTGTCCAAGTCAGCTTGTAACTTCTGCACATCTTCCATAGACTGGACTCTACTACAAAACTTAGTGTCATCTGCAAAAATTGAAACAGTGCTGTTAATTCCTCCATCTATATCATTAATAAATAAATTAAATAAAAGTGGACCCAGCACTGAACCTTGGGGTACACCACTTATAACTTGGGACCATCCAGAGTAGGAATCATTTACCACCACTCGCTGAGTACGCTCCTTCAGCCAGTTCTCAATCCAGTTACAGAGTAGATTTTCTAATCCAACCGACCTTAATTTACCCGTCAAATGTCTATGAGGGACCGTGTCAAACGCTTTTGCAAAGTCCAAATACACAATATCCACAGCTGCCCCTTTATCCAGACTTCTACTCACTTCTTCATAAAAACCAATCAGGTTAGTCTGACAGCTTCTGTCCTTAGTAAAACTATGCTGGTTATCACTTATAATACTATTATCCAAAACATATTCCTGTATATAGTCCCTTATTAGACCCTCAAAAAGTTTCCCCACAATGGACGTTAAGCTCACCGGTCTGTAATTCCCCGAGGATGACCTAGAGCCCTTCTTGAAGATGGGCACCACATTTGCTTTACGCTAGTCCCTTGGCACTATGCCAGTCACCAGAGAATCTTTGAATATTATATACAAGGGTAAAGAAATTACTGAACTAAGTTCCTTAAAGGGGTTGTCCCACGAAAAATATTCTACAGTTTTCAAACCAGCACCTGGATCTGAATACTTTTGTAATTGCATGTCATTAAAAATTTTGTATAGTTACTGAGTTATTTAAAAAAAATACATCTGTATAGGATCACTTAATTTCTTATTTCTTTGACCTGGTCACTGAGCAGGCCGCACATGCTCAGTTTCAACTTTTAACTGTGTCCTGAGCTGTGATAGGTTGAGCTTAGACACGCCCCCTGAGCTGCAGCAGAAAAGACACTCCCCTTGAGCTGTCAGCTTGATATAAATCTAGCACAGAAATGAATGTGGATATCTCTGGATCCATGTGAGGTACAGGGCTGGTTTTAGCTTTGTTAGAAAGAGATTGTCATGTACTACATGATGTCTGATTTTCATTTTTTACATTATTCGTGGGATAACCCCTTTAAGAACTCTTGGGTGTAACCCATCCAGTCCTGGAGCCTTATTCACCTTTACTTTGTTTAACTTAGCTTTGACCATATCTATATTGAACCAGTTGAGTATATTACATGAAGTATCACCAGCACTTACTCTACCGACAGCAGCTCCCACCTCTTCATGTGTATATACAGAACTAAAGAACTCATTCAGTAGCTCCGCCTTTTCCTGATCCCCAGTAATCAATTCCCCATCACTATTATTCAGGGGTCCTACATGCTCTGACCTAGGTTATTTGGCACTGGGGACATTTGTACTGGCACATGGGGGCACTGGGGGCATTTTTACTGGCACATGGGGGCACTGGGGGCATTTTTACTGGCACATGGGGGCATTTTTACCGGCACAAGGGGGCACTGGGGGCATTTTTACTGGCACATGGGGGCACTGGGGGCACTACTGGCACTGGGACATTTACTGGTACTGGGGCATTTTTACTGGCACCTGGGGGCATTTTACTGGTACTGGGGCATTTTTACTGGCACCTGGGGGCATTTTACTGGTACTGGGGACATTTTTACTGGCACATGGGGGCACTAGGGGCATTTTTACTGGCATTGGGGGCATTTTTACTGGCACATGGGGGTATTTTTACCGGCACAAGGGGGCACT
Organism: Rhinella marina; assembly: GCA_900303285.1. Classification (NCBI taxonomy): domain Eukaryota; kingdom Metazoa; phylum Chordata; class Amphibia; order Anura; family Bufonidae; genus Rhinella; species Rhinella marina. The sequence goes on from ONZH01025956.1 coordinate 5,267, forward strand.
GGGGGCAATTTTACTGGCACATGGGGCATTTTTACCGGCCCAAGGGGGCACTGGGGGGCATTTTTACTGGCACTGGGGGCATTATTAAAGGCACTGGGGCCATTTTTACTGGCACATGGGGGCACTGGGGGCATTTGTTACTGGCGCATGGGGTCACTGGGGGCATTTCTTACTGGCACATGGGGGCATTTCTTACTGGCACTTGGGGGCATTTCTTTATGGCATGGGAGCACTGGGGGCATTTTTACTGGCACTGGGGGCATTTTTCTGGCATATGGGGGCACTGGGGCATTTCTTACTGGCACATGGGGACACTGGAGGCATTTCTTGCTGGCACATAATTTTGGGGGGAATCAATGGGGGGAACTTCTGGCGCATTATTGGGTCATTTCTTACTGGCACATAATTTGGGGGGCATCTATGGGTGGGGAGCACTTCTTACTGGCACATTATTGGGGTGAAATTTTGGGGGCACTTCTGGCACATTGGAAGCATTATTACTTCTGGGGCACAGTGGGGACATTAGTGCTGTTGGGGGCACTATTACTGACAAGTGCACTCTGGCAGAGAATTATTAGTTGGGACTTTGGGGGGCACCCTGGCACAGTAGCAGCGCAGTTATTTCTGGGGGACGTTATGTTTACTCTATTACTGTCAGGGACACTATTTGCTGGGCGCAGTTATTTTAGGACACTGTGTGCCAATAATTATTGAAGGGGACTATCTGTGTGGTACTAGTGGCACAGTACTGGGGGTGATAGGACGATTTGTCCAGAAGATGGGAGGATGATGGAAAAGTAGTAAACTAAGATTTTTTTTCTGTCAAACTGCAGAGATGAAAAATGGCGTCCGGTCTGAAAGGAGAAGATGAGGAAAGAGAAGATCTACATCTGAGGAGACATCACTGGATGTAAGACGTATGGGGCGCTGTATGATACTGGATGTAAGAGGTATGGGGCCTTGTATTATACTGGATGTAAGAGGTATGGAGAGCTGTATTAGGCTACATTCACGTGAACATTGTGTTTTGCAGTCTGCAAATTGCGGATCCGCAAAAAAAGGATGATGTTCCATATGGCATCCGTTTTTGTTTTTTTTGCAGATCCACTGTAACAATGCCTATCCTTGTCCGCAAAACGGACAAAAATAGGAATGGACATACAAATGCGGATAGCACACAGTGCTCATTTAAGTGAATGGGTCCGCATCTGAGCCGCAAAACATGCAGATCGGAGGCCGCAAAAACAATTGTCGTGTGAATGTAGCCTAACGTATTTTCTGTAGTGATATATGTAATGTTAGGAGGAAAAAGGTTAGGGTGAGAATTTGGCATGGGGGAAGGGGGGCCTTTAGCTATGCCCCTGGGTAGATGAATAACATTTAAAAAGCGGGGTAGAGGGAAGAGTGCCAGGGAGTCTAGCCCTAATCTGACACAATCACAGAAAAAAACGAGGTCTAAAATGGCAGAAAATTGCTCAGACCCCATATGCTGTTGTGCATATCAAACCGGGGGAGCAATTCCTGCACATGTGGTTCGTTGCTAACAGCAATCCCCAGCAAAAATGCATACAATGGAGGGCACCTCCAGGTATAAATGTTCAAATACAATCCCTCCTCCCATTGTATGTGTGATTTCACGCTGGAGGTAACTAGTTGTAGGTTGCTGTGTGTCGGCCTATATGCTCCTTCCGCAATTGCCCAATGGCAAGGTAGGTTAGCGTTAGGTCCCGAGCCACTCTGAGATACCTTGACGCGGTGCTTGGGCTCCGGTATGTTCTTGATATAAGAATATATTGGCGAAAGTCTCATTTTAACATCAGTGTGAGGGTTTAGCCATATATTGTCAATTGCATTACCGCCGCAGTGCACCTCTACTAGTGATTGTTTGACTAATCTGACACAACCCAACAAACTTGCAAGGTTGGCAGATGAGGGGGATAGTATCTATGATATATTAAGAATAACTGAGACATGGTTGGATGATATTGATAACTGGACAGTTAACATACAGGGTTACATCCAGAGTGCCCTATCAAAATTTGTTTTTCCCTCTTTCTTTATAAAGGCCATATTTTAATGCGTGTGTCACTGAGCCTATATAAAAGTGAACGATATTCTATCCCCTGCAGATTAACAGTGGGACTAGACAGGAATTTCCATTGTCACCTATCCTGTTTATACTTACATTAGAACCCCTTCGACAATTGATACAGCAGACCGCAGAAATAAAAGATTTAATTTGTGAGGATCTGGAGATTAACCCCTTCAAGACCAAGCCAGTTTTCACCTTCAGAACCAAGCCACATTTTGTAAATTTGACATGTTTCCCTTTATGTGGTAATAACTCTGGAATGCTTTTACTTAGGGCCCTTTCACACGACCTTATGCCCTCCGAGACATACGGTCTGTGAGCGGGCCATATGTCCCAGAGTGGCATCGATCGTGCGCACGGGAGCGCACAGTATCATTGATTACAATGATGCTGTGCACGCCGGGCCGCCCGCGGGACTATTGTTCCACACTCATATGATTTTATGTGAAAGGGCCATTCTGTAATTTGCAAAATGAGCCCTTATAACTGAATACCGGACTATTGGCGTGATCCCCAATGTCCTAGTATAAGGGTAACGACCTAGCGCTAACCTATAAATAAATAATAATATATATTTTATAAAATATAAAATAAAAAACATATATATAATAATAATATAATAATAAAAATAAATAAAATAAAATAATCCTAATGTATTGTCAGTCATGTCCTGACTCTATCGCTCTATGTGTTTCGCCAATGGAAAATGGCTCATCAGGAGCTGGTGGACACATCAACGGACAGACAAACACACAAACAAACAGCCGACATCCTCTGATGGTAAGACAACGGCGTTGGTGCTAGTGTGTCCGATATTCAGTTATAAGGGCTCATTTTGCAAATTACACTATGTCCTTTAGCAGGCAGTTAGTGTTGAGTGAGCATGCTCGGCCGAACTCGCGTGTGCTCGAGTGCGATGCTCGCGTACGCTAATGCGTACGGATTTGTAAGCTATTGCAACGCATTGTACGCTAATGCGTATGAATTTGTATGCTAATGTTACGAATTGCACGCTAATGCGTACAAATTTGTATGCTAATGCTACGCATTGTACGCTAATGCGTACGAATTTGTATGCTAAATTAGCATACAAATTTGTACGCATTAGCGTACAATGCGTCAGGGGCGTAGCTATAGGGGAAGCAGGGGAAGCGACTGCTTTGGGGCCCAGACCCACAAAGGGCCCCCATAAGGAGGAAGACTAAAAGAATTTATTGTTAAGGGCCCCTCAACAGTATTATACAATGATATTATATACAGTGACACTGTAGGAGGAGCGGCTTGTCTTAGAGTTCAATCTTGATTAGACACAGGAGTAGGGGTTGCATATGAGTTGGGGGTGGCAAAGAAGTTGCTGGGGGGGGGGGGGCAGATCAAAAATTAGCTGTGGGGGCCCAGTCAGTTGTAGTTACGCCATTGCAATGCGTAACATTAGCATACAAATTTGTACGCATTAGCGTACAATGCGTAACATTAGCATTGCTATATATATATATATATAATCTGCAATAAATTGCCCTGCATATCTATTTGTTTGTTCCACCATCAAGTTAATTAGATCATCAGTGAAGAATAATTGGAAAAAAATAATCGCACTGAAACCTGTGGTATCTACATTGATGCCTGGAGTGGCTGAAAATTCAGGCACCTGGGGCACATAGTTATCTGTGGGGATCCATGAAGAGTCACTTGTACAGAGCTGCGACTGCGCACCACCCCTATGACGCATATGAGGGGGTTCATCATTAGATGAATCATTTGAGGAAGATGAAACTAAAAATGTACTTTCATCTCCACTCTTTGAGTCAGGGTCCTCAAAAAGCACAGCATATGCCTCTTTGGCAGTGAAAAGCCGTTTAGTCACTTTATACTGTAAACTAACATGGATTTTTTTTTTCTTTTTTTAGCTTTTTTTTTGTTTTGTTTTGTTTTTAATAGAACAGTGAACTAAAATCCTATCCTTATATCCTTTAGGATAAAACTCATCCCACACTTGGTAGTTGTTGACAGGTGTCACAGATAGCACAGATGGCTGGCAATGAGCCTAAGGAGGCTGAAAATTATATACAGGTGTCTAGTATGGGGCACAGAGTAGTGCCAATTGTAACAGCAGCTGCTGTGCGCTGCTGTACCCTGCTTACCACTGCCGTTCTGGGCGTCGTGTCCAGCGGTGAGCTGCTGGCAGTGGCGTAGCTATAGGGGTCGCTGCGGTCGCAGTTGCGACCGGGCCCCTAAGTTAGGGGGGCCCCGAGGGCCCCCCTTGCCACTTGCAGGGCCGCACTGCCAATTAGGCAAGGTGCGGCGCGGCCCTGCAGAGGGAGATGAGCGCTTCCATTGTGGAAGCGCTCATCTCCATAGTCATCTGCATCGCCGTCCTCAGGACGGCGATACAGATGCCTGTACTTGCGGGGCAGGGGAGGGAGAGGCGTCTCCCCTGCCCGTTCCTCTGATAGGCTGCAGGCACTAGGCCTGCAGCCTATCAGAGGCCAGCTCAGGCGGCGCGATGACGTCAGGCGGCGCGAGCCGTACAGCGCGGGACACAGGCCGGAAGAGGCCTGCATCGGCATCGCTGCAGCCTGATGGAGGTAAGTATAAGGGTTTGTTTTTTTTTTATTGCTGAAATTGGCGGACCAGAGCTTCATTGGGGGCACTGGGGGGCATTTTTACGGGCACAGGGACATTTTTACTGGCCATGGGGCACTGAGGTCATTTTCACTGCACATGGGGGCATTTTCACTGGCACATGGGGGCACAGGGGGCATTTTCACTGGCACAATGGGGGCACTGGGCGCATTTTTACTGGCACATGGGGCACTGGGGGCATTTTCACTGGCACATGGGGGCACTGGGGGCATTTTCACTGGCACATGGGGGCACTGGGGGCATTTTTACTGGCACATGGGGGCACTGGGGGCATTTTTACTGGCACATGGGGGCACTGGGGGCATTTTTACTGGTACATGGGGGCACTGGGCGCATTTTTACTGGCACATGGGGGCACTGGGGGCGCTGATGATTTTGGGGGGGAATCAATGGGGGGAACTTATGGTGCATTATTGGGGCGTTTCTTACTGGCACATAATTTGGGGGGCATCTATGGGTGGGGACTACTGGCACATTATTGGGGTGAAATTTTGGGGGCACTTCTGGCACATTATTGGGGGGTAGTAAACTAGTAAACTAGTAGTAAACTAAGATTTTTTTCTGTCAAACTGCAGAGATGAGAAATGGCTGAAAAATGGCGTCTGGTCTGAAAGGAGAAGATGAGGAAAGAGAAGATCTATATTAGAGGAGACGACACTGGATGTACGAGGTATGGGGCGCTGTATTATACTGGATGTAAGAGGTATGGGGCGCTGGATTAGGCTACATTCACACGAACGTTGTGTTTTGCAGTCTGCAAATTGCGGATCCACAAAAAAAGGATGATGTTCCGTATGGCATCCGTTTTTTTTTTTTGCAGATCCACTGTAACAATGCCTATCCTTGTCCGCAAAACGGACAAAAATAGGAATGGACATGCAGATGCGGACAGCACACAGTGCTCATTGAAGTGAATGGGTCCACAAAATATGCAGATCGGAGGCTGCAAAAACAACTGTCGTGTGAATGTAGTCGGGGGGGGACCCAAGCTGAACTCTTGCACCAGGGCCCATGAGCCTTTAGCTACGCCCCTGGCTGCTGGTTGTACTTTCCATTCACCGCTGCAGTCCTGAGCGCTGGCTATGTAGTGCTGTTGCACAATGATCCGCTCCAGAACTTCCATACTGCCCTGTATTACTTCACTCCCTCTGGGCTGGAGCTGGTAGATCATGTGACCATGCTAAGTCATGTGGGTTGGTCACATGTCCTCTTTGACCAACCCTGGATCTATTTATGCTGCTCAGCCTTCTCCCAAGATGCCTCAGTGTCAAGGTCCTATCTTGCATTTTGGTTATACCTGTTTCTGCTTGTGTTCCTGTGTTCTGACCTATGCCTTGTTATTTGAATCCGCTACTCGCCTGATCCTTGCCTGCCTGCATTGACCTTCTTGTTGCCGACTCGGATTGCCTGACTACGTACCTGTGCCGCCTGCCCTGACATTTTGCCTGTCTGACTCTGCTTCTGCCTCATTCCTCGGTCCTGTATTCCCTCTCCTGGATTCGACCAGGCCTGTTGACCACCGCTGTACTACAGGTACCTTCGCAGGTATCTCCTAGTCCCCCTGGACCAGCTGACTCGTGTCCCGACCCTCCTCAGGAGGTAGCGACCTGGTGTTCCCCTCGGAAAGTCTATCCCCACCATCAGGGGTAATTGTGAAGAACGAGGGGTATCAATTAGACAACGCCCTTAGAGGAGGTAGGGCGCGAGGCACAGTGGGTCCACACCTGCTGGTTCATGACACCAATATCGTTATTGGGGCACAAAAGGGTTTAATTAGTGTATTATTTTACACTTATAGGTGGCACAAATCCACATGGGGCATAGAAGACTTGTATTGTACAGATTGGTGCCAATCGAGCACAGGACACGAGTATGTACACACAGGGGTATAGCACACATAGTGAAAGGTTAATTATTATTTTTTTTTATGTAACTTGGGAGTGTGTGACAGGTGTCTTGACAGATGGAGAGGCTGGTGTGATGGGTGTCTTGATGGACAGACAGGCTGGAGTGACGGGTGTCTTGATGGACAGACAGCCTGGGTTGACGGGTGTCTTAACAGACAGACAGGCTGGAGTGACAGGTTAAATTTCATAACTCAACTATTACAAAAACAATTAGAAATATACAATGAAACCAGAATTAAAATAAATATGCTCAGCCATAAACTCAAGCTCAAATTTAAAGATACAGATCTCCATACACCCCACCAGCCTGCAGTCAATCAAGGCACTGCAGGTACCTACCCACCAAAAGATAACTCAATCATGGTTTGCAGATCCAGAATAAAAATGTCCAAGCCAATATCAGATAAATGCACCGCATCAGAATAATAAAGGCCGGGCACACCACCTTCTAGATCAATATGTCTGAAAGTAAAACCCCATAATAAAGGCAAAAATTTAGACATTAATCTATTGATCCTACGACAAATCCTCTCCAAATTCTTCATGGAAGGCAATTGGAGCCATAGAAGACACAGGACAACTTCTGAAAAAAACAATTCTGGCTTCTGGAAACAGTTTACGAGCGGAGATTAACCCTGACTTCATTTGAAAAACTAACTCCATAGTCCCCATTTTACTAATGTCATTGTCCCCCAAGTGAATAATTATTAAATCCAGGTCAGGATATGCTGCTGACATAATCAATAACTAGTTCAACAAATCAAGCCATCTCATACCTCTTATACCATGCCAACAAATCTGTACCACATATGATGGCATAGATAAATTAAGTCCATATGGTCGAACACTGGCTCTCAGCTGCGCCCAGTGCATAAAGGAGTGACCAAGAATCCACATCACCTTGCAATAAATTATATAATTAATCAATTAAATTCGGTCATATATAAGAAGCATAGCAGCCTGAAGACCAACGACCAATACCTTGAATTGAAGACTCATCCAAACCCAATCTAAAACCTAAGTAGCAGCTCCAATATGAAATGAGTGAGAAGAGAAGTATTGATCCCTTAGACCCAAAGCAGAAATAACCTTTGAAAAAACAGCACGAAACTGAAAATGCGTCAAAGGAGAACCATCCAAGTGAATCAAAAAATTAACAAAACCATGAGGCCACAAAGACAAATACCGCCTACAAAGAAGAACCGGACATACATTACTCGAAGGAATACTACCAATACGAATCCAACAACCTCTCCCATCTTGATCTGTCTTAGAATGACTAATGAATAATTTAACATAACCCGAAAAAACAAAAACCGAAGAAACAAGCAAACCTGACAACTGAAATTTAGACCTAGGCAAAGCTCTCCTATCCTCAAAGCACCAAAAAACATAAGAACATAAGCTGTTGAAAAAAGACAAGCTTCATACTGTGAAGAACAAATGGAACCATTCACCACTATCAAAGACCACAATATATCAGGGCAACACCCATCCACAAAGCAATTACCTCTTTTATAACCTTTCAACAGATGCTTAACAATAAAAATCTCACCAGTAGCTTTTCTACCTAACAATTTCATGAAAAAAGAAACCCCAGATAAAATTCTATGTTCAGTAGTATAAGCCAAACGATCACGAAACAATGATAAACAAAAAGCCACTACTGTGTGCTCTGAAAATACCAAAGAAGACAATGCTAACTCAGCCGTAAACTTAGACCATCTAGAGTAGACCAAGCACGTACATAACTCAACCAGGTAGAAGGGGCAAAGGATTGCTGTAAAAGATGCATGATCAAGACCATACCAGGTCCCACAGATGAGCCGGGCACTGCTCCCCTTCCTGCTCTGCATAAGGGACCAACTGATGAAATCTGCAAAACTGAAAACGATATATATATAGAAAGTGCTACAGACACAACAACTGGAAACAACTCAAGCAAAACTAAATTCTTAACTAAACCCTTTCTACACCATAACTGTGGCCAACGAGCAGCACACTATTTACCTTGAAAAAAGCACCAAAATCAACTGAACCAGATGCATCCATAAAAAGCTGCAAATCATCTGCAGAAACAAAATCAGACTGCCAAATCAAATGCCCATTGAAGCTCTGAAAAAAATCCTAACCAAACCAATAAATCATCCTGAACATCCTTTGAAATCCTTACATGGAGCACTGGGTTTCTAAAACCCGCTATAAGTAATGATAATCAATGAGAAAAAATATGAGCCAAAGGCATAACTCTGGAGAAAAATGCTAAACCCAAAAGAGACTGAATTTCTTTCACAGTGGCTCTCACTTTACAAACAATAGCCTGATAGCCGAAACAGCCCTCTCAATCTTTTGACAAGGAATCCTTAACTCACCAATGACCGTGTCAATGACTATCCCAAGATACTCTAGGCACGTACACTGAAAAACTGTCTTATCAGATGCCAAAGGAATCCTAAACTCTTCACAAACAGCCATAAAGCATTCAAGGAGCTTAGAACAAACCGGAGAATCTCTCGGTCCAATGAACAAAAAATCGTCCAAATAATGAGACAAAGAACCTCTAGGCATACGGACTGCTACGACCCATTCCAAAAAAGATGACAATGAGTAACCCATAGGAAGGCAACAATCAAAAAAGAAAAAAACAAAAATATAAAAACCAAGAGAATTAAAACCTGCTGGGTGAACTGGCAACAAACGAAAAGCTGACTTAATGTTGGCTTTAGCTAATAATACACCTAAACCAAAATCCTTAACTAAGCTAATAGCATAGTCAAATGAAGCATAAGACACTGACACCAAACTCTTATCAATCTCGTCATTCAAAGAAGAACCAAAAGGAAAAGAAAGGTAATGAATAAGTCTAAAAGAATTAGGTTCTTTCTTAGGAACCACACCTAAAGAAGAAATACGAAAATCGTCAAACAAACGGACCAGCAACTCTACCTGCAGACAACTCCTTAATGACCTTCTCAACAACCACAACAGGAAACTCAGAAACAGACAACAATTTTTTAACAATAGAATAACCTGAACCAGAAAAACTAGGGATCAGGAAAACATCACGAAAACCACTAACTAATAAGTCAGCCATCTGCTGGTTTGCATAAAACTTTAGCCAAGGCAGCATGGTCAATAACTTTACCGGACTCCAAGCTTTTTCCCAACAAGTCCTTTGAGGAGGGGGGTCCAGATAAGCTAGCCTTCTTAAAACATCGGGATATTGGGTGACCCCCTCCACAAAAGGAACATTAGTGTTTGTACTTGTAGGTAGCAGGCCAACGACACTGCAAAACACGTGCCTTTCCTCATCAAACCAAGATTCTTACTAACATCTTGGCCAGCGAACTGTTTATGCACCGGGGAGACACGTGGCAACATCAAATTTAACCAAAGATCCACATCCTTTACACCCCAGCGCATAGATGGGTACACTGCCAATTTCTGACAAAAACCCTCATCATACTAAAGCCAATCTAAACCAGAAAAATTCTTGTAAGCCTCTAAAACAATTTCCAGATGTTGAAAAAGACCTGAACAAAAATCGGGCCTACGCTCACCTAAAACGCTAGAAAATATGCAAAACACCTGCAACCAATTATTAAAATACCCTGACTTCTCATCACCTTTTTCCAGCTTCAAAACAAAATCCTTTGAAGCCGGCAAAAGGGACAGAATGTCTATAAACTCATTATTATAGATTTTATCCTTTACAGAAGAAGCTAAATGAAAACCAAGTAGGGACAAAGTACATGTCACCGGGTCCTTATAACAACTTTCAGGGACACCTTTAGCTCTAAGCGGAGGGACTGGGACGAGTTCTGTTCCTGAACCACCCGATCCCTGTACACCCAGACCCGCTGGACACCATGCCGCAGATACTTTAATCAGCCGCGGAAACATCAGCAGAACAAGAAGAACCAGTGACAGAGAGAGACAGAATCAGATGGAGGAACAGCTAGTTGACACTTTAAAGCATTTAATACCTGAGGCAACAAAGGAACAAGCAAGGAGGCAGGTGGTAACTCACCCTGCTGCCGCTGCACTGAAACGCCTGAAGATGATGCTGATACAGAAGACGGACCAGCTGGTGTTCCCGTCGTCAAAGGGTCCACCACCGCAGAAGCCACAGACAAGCCGGAGGAAGAAACCCTTGTGCAGGAATCAGCAGCTCTAACAGCAGCATCCAGAGAAGAGACAGGCGCAGAGGCTAGGGACATGGGAACAACATGCATAGCATCCTTATTCACCCTCACCCCCCGCAGAATATCTTTCACCAAATAAGCGAAAACTCCCCACGTGACGGATCCCCAGGAAGCAAATCCTGGACCTGAGGAGAACTGCCAACATCCACTGGAGCTGCAGAGTTAAAACAGGCTCAGCTGAAACACCTGCATCTAAATCCAGCATCACCATCCTGCAGCCTATGGTTCCCTGGGAGCCGTTGAAGAATGATCCCAAGAAGAAGGAGCTGAAGGAAGAACCAGAGGTGCGTCCAGAACCAAAGAATTAACAGAGGGAGCCGAGGGGGGAGCGAAAAAAAGCTGCACCAGCAACTTCCTGTGGTGCTGATGTCACTTCCTGTTGACGCACACAGCCCTGGCAAGCGCTGCTCCTGTTTGCCCTCACCTCAGGCAGCCTAGGCAACGATGTCCCACACTGATCCTCATCCCTTCAGTGCCTAGGAGGGAAAGGGGAGAATACTTGGCAACATCTTTTCTGGTGTGCAGAGCGCCACTCACCTAGAGACAAGTCCACCGACGACACATCAGGAATCCCTGGCACAGACTGCGATGGACCAGCAGCAGACAGCTCCTGAAGGCAGGACTCCAGCCATTCCCCTTTGGCAGCACCCGCTCTCCTCCTCAGCTCTGCAATCAACACGTCCATCTTAAATCAGGAACGACAATCCTCCGCTCTTCTTCAGATGAGGTAAGTCACTGCCCCTACCTAAACCTGCGTATTTATTTACTTTACTCACATTTAACCTACCAATCAAAGCCTTGTTCCCAAGGCAGGAAAAAATAACAATTTTAATAAGATTTAATTGGACCATATTTTTAACCAATAAAAATAACGTTGTCCCGCTAGGGCAAAACTGCCCAAGCGGTGGCGACACCAGTCAAATTCACGTTGTCATGCCTGGAAATCTGCCCCGCAATGACAACTTAGAAGTGGAGGGAAAATTTTCAGCCAAAAAATAACACTGAGGGAATCCATAATAGGGCTGTCCATAATCCCATGTGGATCCCTCCTAATAGTCTGGGATCCCACTATTCCCCCACGTACAGTCATGGCCAAAAGTTTTGAGAATGATACAAATATTAATTTTTACAAAGTCTACTGCTTCAGTTTTTATAATGGCAATTTGCATGTACTCCAGAATGTTATAACGAGTGATCAGCTTAACAGCAATTACTTGCAAATAGAGATGAGCGAGTAGTGTTCGATCGAGCCGGTATTCGATCGAATACTACGCTATTCGGCATACTCGATTTCGATCGAGTATAACGGCGATGGCGCACTTAGAATTTGTTTCCCCTCCCACCTTCCCTGGCGCTCTTTTTCCACCAATCACCATGCAGGGGGGGTATGACAGGCCCGCGGAGCACGCTGGCAGCGCGAAAACGGCGTCTACATGGATTGGCTGGAAAAACCATGTGACCTCGAATCATAAAAACTCAGCTCTTCCTGCTCGTTCGCTTATGCTGCGTGAACTTAGTCAGGGACAGAGGCTGGAGAAGGGAGAGATAGGTTTTAGCTGTTGGACAGGCAGGAGCGTCATTAAAAGCCCTTATCAGGGCTACTATAGTGCAGTACAGTGATAGCTTTACTACCATATACACTCTGCAGAGAACGGCTGCTGTATTCAGGGATAGCTGCTGGAGTAGGGACAGAGAGAGGCATTAGTAGTGTATTAGGTGCTCTGCTACATACCAAACTATATTTGGCACTACTGTTCTGCGTTCTTTTTGGCTGCAAAACCCTGTTATATACCTAGTGTGTATATGCACCATCTGATCTTCTGGCAGTATACGGCTGTGTACATTTTTTTTTTTTAAATATAGTTTCTTTGGCTCTAGTGTTCTGGGTTCTGTGTGCCTGCAATACCCTTTTTGTATACCAGGTGTAAATACCCACCGTCTGACCTGTTAGTACACGGCTGTGTACCTAGAAATATAAAAAAAAGGCCTTTTATTTGGCACCTGTACTGTGCGTTCTGCTTGCAAAAATCTTGTATATACGTGGTGTTAATACACACCGTCTGACCTGTTAGTACACGGCTGTGTACGCCAAATATTGTAACAAAAAAAAAAAATGCGGAGGGCTAGCGAAATCGGACGTGGACGAGGACGGGGGCGCGGAAATGCTGTTGGGGGCCTTGTTGAAGACAGTGGGGATACAATGCGTGCTGGTGAGGGGCAGCCAGGATTCCGCTCATCCAGAATCCCTGCCTTTCTGGGACAGTTAAGCAGGGGGTGGGTTACACCGCTGTTGAGGCCTGAGCAGTGTGAACAGGTGGTGCAATGGATAGCCGATAGCGCTTCCACACAGTTGTCCACCAGCCAGTCATCCACACAGTCTCACTCTGACCCTCCTTCCTCCACACCTGGCCAACAGAGTCAACCCACCCTTGACCCCTCCCAGGAGCTCTTTTCGGGTCCTTTTTCAGATGTGCCGGAAGAAACCCTGGAGCTACCAGAGGAATTTGTTTGTAGTGATGCCCAACCACTTGAGTATTCGCCATCTCCTGCTGATGTGGACCCTGAACCAGCATCTGTTATCATGAGCGATGATGATGATGAGACGCAGTTGCCATCAAGGGAGGCTGTTGGAATGTCCAGTGGGCAGGAGGAGGAGCAGAGTGAGGAAGTGGAAGAGGAGGTGGTGGATGACGAAATGACCGACCCCACTTGGCCAGGGGTGATGTCCAGCGGGGAAAGCAGTGGAGAGGTGGTGGTCTGCGCAGCACCGAAAAAGGCAGCAAGAGGCAGAGGGATGTCCAGAGGCAGAGGGATGTCCAGAGGCAGAGGGATGTCCACAGGCAGAGGGATGTCCAGAGGCAGAGGACAGTCCAGACAGAAAAGTGAGGCCACAGCCAGCAGGGCCGAAGCTGTTCCCGGCAGCAGGCAGTCGCGCGAAGCTCCCCCATCGAGGCCTCGTACTTCTGTGGTGTGGAGATTTTTTAATGTTTGTGCGTATGACAAACTGAGCGCGGTTTGCACACTCTGCCACTCAAAACTGAGTAGGGGCTCTGAGAAGAGCAATATGACAACCTCAGGCATGCGGCGTCACTTGGAAGTCAAGCACTGGGCTGAGTGGGAGAGAGCAAACGCAATACAACCTGCGCAAGGTCTTCCTGCCACTGCCTCTTCCCCTTTGTTGTGTGCTGCCACTGCGGTCCAGACCTTCAGCCAGGACACCTCCACATCTGCCTCTGCCTCGGCTACTTTGGGGCCTTCTCCTTCAGCCTCCCCTTCCCCCGCATCTTCGCCTGCACCTTCACACTCCTCGTCCCATCAACTGTCCATCTCGCAGGCCTTCGACCGCAGGCGGAAGTACGCCTCGAGTCACCCCCAAGCCCAAGCCTTAAACTGCCACATCTCCAAACTGCTGGCCCTGGAGATGTTGCCGTATAGGCTTGTGGAGATGCAGGCCTTCCGCGACCTGATGGCGGCTGCCGCACCTCGCTATTCCGTCCCCAGCCGCCACTACTTTTCCCGGAGTGCCGTCCCCGCCCTGCACCAGCACGTGTCGCGTAACATCAGGCGGGCCCTGAGGTACGCAGTCAGCGCAAAGGTCCACTTGACCACCGACTCGTGGACAAGCGCTTGCGGCCAGGGACGATACATCTCTTTGACGGCACACTGGACGAATGTTGTGGAAGCGGGGACGGGGTCGCAAACAGAGACGGCCTACCTACCACCCCCGCCCAAGATTGCCAGCACGGGTTCTGATAAACCCCCCTCCTCTTCCTCCTCCTCCTCCTCATCTGCCTTAACATCGCCCTCAGCCGCTAGCTGGAAGCGTTGCAGCACTGGCGCGGGGAGACGTCAGCAGGCGGTGCTTAAGTTCATCAGCTTGGGCGACAGGAAGCACAGCGCCCCAGAGGTGAGGGACGCCATATTGCAGCAGACGGAGATGTGGCTGTCACCGCTGCAGCTAGGACCAGGCATGGTCGTGTGCGATAACGGCCATAACCTGGTGGCGGCTCTGGAGCTTGCCGAACTCAATCACGTACCATGCCTGGCCCACGTTTTTAATCTGGTAGTCCAAAAATTTCTAAAGACTTACCCCAACCTGGCAGAGCTACTGGTGAAAGTGCGGCGCTTGTGCGCTCACTTTCGTAAGTCAACTGTAGCTGCTGCTAGCTTAAAAAAACTCCAGCAACGCCTCCATTTGCCTGAACATCGGCTGTTGTGCGACCTGCCGACTCGCTGGAATTCCACCTATTCCATGTTGGCCAGGGTGTGTCAGCAGCAGAGAGCATTGATGGAGTACCAGATTATGAATCCACGCGTGCCTCCAACTCAGCTCCCTCAGTTTGCCAACCACGAGTGGCCATGGATGGCAGACATATGCAATGTACTGCGTATCTTTGAGGAGTCCACCAAGAAGGTCAGCAGCGAGGACGCTATAGTGAGCGTAACCATCCCGCTCCTATGCGTCCTTAAAGAATCGCTCATCGCAATAAGGGAGAACGCATTGTACGCAGAGGAGACGGGGGTAGGAGGAGACACAACAGAGCTACACAGTCAGACCACACTTTTGTCTGCTTCACGGTGGCAGTTGCAGGAAGATGAGGATGAGGAGGAGGAGGACGACGTGGAGGTGGCTGTGGAAGAGGAGGAGGATGCTGGCGGCGAGGGTAGCAGTCAGGCTGTGTGCGTCCCATTGGTTCAGCGCGGATGGGGCGGAGAGGAAGAGGAGGAAATGGCAAGTGATCCTTCTGGTGGGGTCAGTGACGTCATGCCTATTCAGAGTCTGGCACACATGGCTGACTTCATGCTGGGCTGCTTTTCCCGGGACACACGTGTTGTCCGGATAGTGGAGAACAAACTGTACTGGGTCTTCGCACTCCTGGACCCCCGGTATAAAGATAACGTCTCCTCTTTTATTCCGGTAGAGGAGAGGACGAATCGATTGCTGGAATACCAGAGGGAACTCGTGCAGAACATGATGGAGATTTTCCCACCCACCATCGCTGGCGGCAGAGAGGAGAGGGTCTCCCAGAGTCCCACAACATCGATCAGGCCCACAGCCACCAGGGGAACACTCTCCAAGGTGTGGGACACGTTCATGGCACCCCCTCGTGCAACTTCCATCACTGCGGGGCCCGCTATCAGCAGGAGGGACAAGTATCGGCGGATGTTGCGGGAGTACCTGGCAGACCGTACCCCTGTCCTCCCCGATCCCTCGGCGTCCTACACTTACTGGGTCTCCAAGTTGGACACGTGGCTGGAACTGTCCCTGTACGCCTTGGAGGCGCTTGCCTGCCCTGCCACCATCAGAAAGGGTGTTCAGCGCAGCCGGGGGCATTATAACCGATAAGCGCAGCCGCCTGTCAACCGACAGTGCCGACAGGCTGACGCTAATCAAAATGAACAGCAAGTGGATTGACCCGGACTTTGCTTCTCCAACAGTGGAAAGCAGCCAAAAGTGAAGTGCCATCTGTATGAAGTGCCATTTCCTCCTCCACCTCCTCCTCCTCCTCCTTAACCGCCGTAGAATTGCTCCGTGAAAAAAAAAAAAATATATATTTATGGCTCACCTCTTGGGCCTACAAACAATTTTTCTCATGGCTCACCTCTTGGGCCTACAAACAATTTTTAAGAGGTCTCACCTCTTGGGCCTACAAACAATTTTTAAGAGGTCTCACCTCTTTGGCCTCCACATAATTTTTAAGAGGTCTCACCTCTTGGGCCTACAAACAATTTTTCTCATGGCTCACCTCTTGGGCCTACAAACAATTTTTAAGAGGTCTCACCTCTTGGGCCTACAAACAATTTTTATTATGGCTCACCTCTTGGGCCTTAATACAATTGTTAAGAGGTCTCACCTCTTGGGCCTACAAACAATTTTTAAGAGGTCTCACCTCTTGGGCCTACAAACAATTTTTAAGAGGTCTCACCTCTTGGGCCTACAAACAATTTTTCTCATGGCTCACCTCTTGGGCCTACAAACAATTTTTAAGAAGTCTCACCTCTTGGGCCTACAAACAATTTTATTATGGCTCACCTCTTGGGCCTACAAACAATTTTTAAGAGGTCTCACCTCTTGGGCCTACAAACAATTTTTATTATGGCTCACCTCTTGGGCCTTAATACAATTGTTAAGAGGTCTCACCTCTTGGGCCTACAAACAATTTTTAAGAGGTCTCACCTCTTGGGCCTACAAACAATTTTTAAGAGGTCTCACCTCTTGGGTCTACAAACAATTTTTCTCATGGCTCACCTCTTGGGCCTACAAACAATTTTTAAGAAGTCTCACCTCTTGGGCCTACAAACAATTTTTATTATGGCTCACCTCTTGGGCTACAAACAATTTTTAAGAGGTCTCACCTCTTGGGCCTACAATCAATTTTTATTATGGCTCACCTCTTGGGCCTTAATACAATTGTTAAGAGGTCTCACCTCTTGGGCCTACAAACAATTTTTAAGAGGTCTCACCTCTTTGGCCTCCACATAATTTTTAAGAGGTGTCACCTCTTGGGCCTACAAACAATTTTTAAGAGGTCTCACCTCTTGGGCCTACAAACAATTTTTATTATGGCTCACCTCTTGGGCCTTAATACAATTTTTAAGAGGTCTCACCTCTTTGGCATCCACTTAATTTTTTCGAGGGCTCACCTCTTGGGCCTCCATATAATTTTTTCGAGGGCTCACCTCAAGCTAACTTTGCGCACTCATTAAAATATTTTCACAACAAGGACCTAAGAGCCCTCGATGGGAGAGCTTTATGTGGGGGCCTGTTATAGGGAAGAGATGCGGCCCTGCGGGCTCTAGCCTGCCTTCTCCATGAGCCTCTGGCCAGCCCACAGCCTCTTCCTGCCTTTTGCGGTCCTACGCATCCCTCAACATCCCCACTGCTTTACCTGCTAGACATGACACTGGGCCAGGTCGGGTCACTGACTTCGTCATACTCAACCACCTCCTCTTACACTGCCTCACTTTGCTCCAACAGCCTCCCTTGCTGGCAACTGTGTCTCATCATCGTCCCTAATCATTTTACACTTTAGTGCCCGTTCCACACCACCATCAGCTAGAGATGGAGCTTGCTCCAGTGTTTGGGCATCAGAACAAACAAAATCCTCAGATAGCTCCTGCGATTCTTGCATGGGTGGGAACACTGGGTTGATAACATTGGGCAGGGTTGGAGGAAGGAGGGTCAGAGTGAGGTCCCTGCAGTTTCTGCAGGCTATCGACGAGACTGGACTTTGTGGACTTGACTGGGTGGTGGACAGATTTAACAAATCTAGAAGGAGAAGGAGGGGTTTGCCGAGCTGTCTGTAAGGGTTGCGGAAATCCAGACAGAACCAAGGCCCAAAACTTGGGTGGGGGTAGCAGGTTTGCCCGTCCCCACCTCCACAACATTCACCCAGTGTGCTGTCAGGGAGATGAAGCATCCCCGGCCTCAAACCAAAGTGTTGTTGGTCAAATGGCCTTTTGCAGTAACCGTGTTACTCGGGCGTGGATGATGTTTTGGGACATGTGCCTGGGCAAGGCAGGGATGGCACAGAGGGAAAAATAGTGATGGCTTGATTGCTTTCCCCCTTGCCTATGCCATCTGTGGTTGTCATAGGCAACGTGATTTTAAGGGGTGCAGAATTTTATCTTCTTTTTTGTCTAGTTTGGCTTGGGGTCCATGGCAATGTAGAGGAAAGAAGGTTTCCTTGTATGGTCTCACTTTACAGAGAGGTTAGATTGTCTTTGAAGTGTATTGTTGAGAGGCTGTGATAGTGGCGTAATAGTGCGACTTGGGCGTGTTATATGCACCCAGACATGCTTCCCCTGCTGTCCCAGTTGCATTCCAGCAGTGTTGGCATCCTTTTCTGAGGTTTCAGGGTGGACTTGGTGACCTCCAAGTGGTCGAATTGAGATTTCCAAGTGGCGAGCATTTTTTCCCCATAGACTTTAATGGGATTCGATATTCGGTCGAATAGTCGAATATCGCGGTCTATTCGAATCGAATTTCGAACTTTCGAATATTTCACTACTCGCTCATCTCTACTTGCAAAGTCAATATTTGCCTAGAAAATGAACTTTATCCCCCAAAACACATTTCAACATCATTGCAGCCCTGCCTTAAAAGGACCAGCTAACATCGTTTCAGTGATTGCTCCATTAACACAGGTGTGGGTGTTGATGAGGACAGGGCTGGAGATCAGTCTGTCATGATTAAGTAAGAATGACACCACTGGACACTTTAAAAGGAGGCTGGTGCTTGGCATCATTGTTTCTCTTCTGTTAACCATGGTTATCTCTAAAGAAACATGTGCAGTTATCATTGCACTGCACAAAAATGGCCTAACAGGGAAGAGTATCGCAGCTAGAAAGATTGCACCTCAGTCAACAATCTATCGCATCATCAAGAACTTCAAGGAGAGAGGTTCCATTGTTGCCAAAAAGGCTCCAGGGCACCCAAGAAAGACCAGCAAGCGCCAGGACTGTCTCTTAAAAGGGTTTCAGCAGCGGGATCGGGCTACCAACAGTGCAGAGCTTGCTCAGGAATGGCAGCAGGCAGGTGTGAGTGCATCTGCACGCACTGTGAGGCGGAGACTCTTGGAGCAAGGCCTGGTCTCAAGGAGGGCAGCAAAGAAGCCACTTCTCTCCAGAAAAAACATCAGGGAAAGACTGATATTCTGCAAAAGGTACAGGGAGTGGACTGCTGAGGACTGGGGTAAAGTCATTTTCTCTGATGAATCCCCTTTTCAATTGTTTGGGACATCTGGAAAACAGCTTATTCGGAGAAGACGAGGTGAGCGCTACCACCAGTCTTGTCTCATGCCAACTGTAAAGCATCCTGAAACCATTCATGTGTGGGGTTGCTTCTCAGCTAAGGGAATCGGCTCTCTCACAGTCTTGCCTAAAAACACAGCCATGAATAAAGAATGGTACCAGAATGTCCTCCGAGAGCAACTTCTCCCAACCGTCCAAGAGCAGTTTGGCGATCAACAATGCCTTTTCCAGCATGATGGAGCATCTTGCCATAAAGCAAAAGTGATAACTAAATGGCTCAGGGAACAAAACATAGAGATTTTGGGTCCATGGCCTGGAAACTCCACAGATCTTAATCCCATTGAGAACTTGTGGTCAATCATCAAGAGACGGGTGGACAAACAAAAAGCTACAAATTCTGACAAAATGCAAGCATTGATTGTGCAAGAATGGACTGCTATCAGTCAGGATTTGGTCCAGAAGTTGATTGAGAGCATGCCAGGGAGAATTGCAGAGGTCCTCAAGAAGAAGGGTCAACACTGCAAATATTGACTTGCTGCATTAACTCATTCTAACTGTCAATATAAGCTTTTGTTACTCATAATATGATTGCAATTATATTTCTGTATGTGATAAAAACATCTGACAAACACACATAAAAACCAGAGGGCAGCAGATCATGTGAAAATATAATATTTGTGTCATTCTCAAAACTTTTGGCCATGACTGTACATGTACGTGATATTGCGGAAAGTGGTTAAACAGGCTACCTATGCAGATGATCTTTTGCTGATGGTATCTAATCCTAAACAAACATTCCCTGTACTATTAACCCCTTAGTGACCAAGCCTGTTTGGGCCTTACTGACCAAGCCAGATTTTGGAAATGTGGCATGTGTCACTTTAGCAGAGAATAATTTTGTAAAGGTTTTGCACAATTCTGACATATTGTACAGTACTTAGATTTTGATGTGACCCCAGTTTTTGAAAGAAATTAATGCTAAGAAGAAGCTAAAAAAAATTAAACTTTCACTTTTTACACAAGTGTCAATTTAAACACAGTTTTTAAAGACAGAACACATGAAAATGAAGACGTACACCCCAAAATGTATCATCCCATTTCTCCTGCCTTCAGAAATATCCCCATTGTGGCCCTAACACATGACAGGGCCCAAACATTAAGGAGCACCTGGTGGCTTTCAGAAAATAAATTGAAAATGTTTCAGGCCCCACTGCACACATGTAATGCCATTTAGCTGCCAAAATTATAGAAACCCCAAAAAATGACCCAATTTTGAAAACTAGACCCCTTAAGGAATTCATCTAGAGGCATAGTGAGTTTTTGTGAAGAAAAGGCTTCTTTCACACGACAGTATATTTTGCAGGCTCCGATACACATATTTTGCAGATAGAATGCGGACCCATTCATTTTAATTGGTCAGCAAAAAATGCTGACAGCACACTGTGTGCTGTCCGCCTCGGTATGTCCGTTCAGTAGCCCGCAAAAAAAAAATAGAACATGTCCTATTCTTGTCCATTTTGCGGACAAGGATAGGCATTGTTACAATGGATCCGCAAAAAAATGGATGCCATACGGACGTCATCCGTTTTTTTTTTTGCGGATCCGCAATTTGCGGACCGCAAAACACAATGGTCATGTGAAAGAAGCCAAAAGGTGAGGAAATTTTTTTTCTCATTTTTTTTTACACAAAAGTGTCAATTTAAAGACAGTTTTTTGCACTTAGCAAATTAAAATGAAGGGGTAAACCCCAAAATGCCACCTCAACCAATTTCTCGTTTCTTCAGAAATATCCTCAGAGTGGCCCTGATCTTATGTCTTGACACATGGCATGGCCCAAACATAAAGGAGCACCTAATGGCTTTCAGAAAATAAATTGAATATGTTTCAGGTCTCATTGCACACATTTAATAGCGTTGAGCTGCAAAATGATAGAAACCCTATATAAATGACCCCATTTTAAAAGCTATATCCCTTAAAGCAGGGGTCAGCAACCTCCGGCACTCCAGCTGTTGTGAAAATACGACTCCCAGCATGTTCTATTCACTTCTACAGGAGTTCTGTGAACAGCCAAGCAAGTGTGCATGCTTGGAGTGGTAGTTTCACCACAGCTGGAGTGCTGGAGGT
Organism: Rhinella marina; assembly: GCA_900303285.1. NCBI lineage: Eukaryota > Metazoa > Chordata > Amphibia > Anura > Bufonidae > Rhinella > Rhinella marina. Next base: position 26,992 of record ONZH01025956.1, read on the forward strand.
TGCTGATCCCTGCCTTAAAGCATGCATCTAGTGCTGTAGTGAGCATGATGAGTGCAAAATTATTATAGGATGAAAAAATAGGTATGGGGGGGGGGTCGCTCTGGTAGACACTTAGTAGCTGTGCAGGAAGCAGGGACACAGACAGGATAAAGTCCAAATTAAGTCCGGGCTGCAGAGAGCCTGGATAGTGGGGTAGAACACTGTGCCTTGCAGTAAAATGCATAGGGAGTCTACTGTGGTATTAAAAGAATACTGTGAGCCAGTGTGACACATACATAACAGGCGTCGGTCTTAGAATCGCTGCACACTTTTATGTATTTGGGCAGTTAAGGGGCCAAAACTCACCAAATAACTGAAGTCTGAACTCAGCCTTACAGATCAATGTTAGCGCCAGCTATAAAGAATCGTGCACAGGTCCAAGATCCTACTAGAGCGCCAAAAGTGCACACCTTTTACACCAATTCACTGATTCCACATACTTTTCTTGCAGAACCTGTTCTATTACACGCTTAAACTAGCAGAGCCTTACCCCCCAGTCAGTGTGAAGATCGCAGTGACTGCATCATCAGGAGACCACAGAATGGTACGACGATAATGTAGAGGAGGCATTGACAGCAGCTGTAGCATCAGGAGACCACAGAGTGGCACAACCACAGAGTAGGTTGACAAGATTGAAAATGTCAGTTAGTAGAATTTCGCAGTCACAGACAGGCCCAATGAGAAGACGGCAAATGACCGTAGTGAAGAACTATGAGGTTGCACAGTGGCACAATGAAAGAGTTGTTGGTCAAGATTGAAAATGTCAATCAGATGAATTTATCAGTCATATACAGGCCAAATGAAAAGACAGCAGTGTCAGCAGCTGTAGCATCAGGAGACCACAGAGCGGAACAACGACAGTATATAGGAGGCAGTGGCAGCAGTAGTCGTAAAATCTGGAGGCCACAGAGTGGCACAATGACAGAGTGTGGAAGTTGCAGCAGGAGTAGTCGAAAAAATTTGGAGGCCACAGAATGGCACAATGACAGAGTGTGGAAGTTGCAGCAGGAGTAGAATTTAGAGGCCAGGGTGGTACGAAGACAGAGATAGGAAGGAGAAAGTTCTCATAACAACTAATGTTTGCGCAAGAGGAATTGACGTGGAACAAGTGTCAACCGCTGTCAACCTGACCTGCCTGAGAATCTAGAAGGTCTGACAGAGTGTCATGATGA
>ONZH01025957.1:0-42291 GCA_900303285.1 Rhinella marina
CTTTCGGGGCTGGAGGCTGCAATGTCCTGGCTTGAACGAGACACAGTTGCTGGACTAACTGTGTCAACGTCACCAGCTGACAGAAGTGCAAACCATTTGGTGGGGTGTTTTCTCTCCAAATGTTTGCGCAGGCTACTAGTGGTCAGGTTGTTGCGTTTTGAACCCCTGCTCATTGACATGTGGCACAGCTTGCACACCTCCAAATGAGGATCAGCCTCATCATCCTTAAAGTACTCCCAAACTAAGGAGTGGCGCATAGTACGGGCTGGAGCTTGACCTCTAGGAGCACTTGGGGAAGTAGTGACTCGGCCCTGGCTTCTCCCTCGTCGCAGCCCTCTAGCTCTCTCAACAGCTTGTGGTGCTGATGTCGTCTCACAGTCTGAACCACTGCCTCCAGTTGCCTCATCCACCCAAGTAGGATCTGTCCCCTCATCATCCCCCAGGTCTTCCTCAGACTCCACAGTGACGTCCCTGACAACTACCTCCGACAACAGTGTCTCGTCGTCATCTTCCACCAGCTCCTCAGACGCCACTGCTAACTCCCCACTCTCATAACCCGGAGACTGCAAAAGGTCCTGAGAATCAGGGCATAGCAGCTCGTCCACTGGCACATCAGGGAAGTGATGGCTGAAGAGTTCCATGGATAAATTTTGTCCGTGGGACATACCCCTAGAGGGTTCTGGCTGGGGAGAAGGAGGGCGAGTTGGAGGACAGACACCCTGGCTCAGAGAAGTCGACTGGCTGGATGAGGGGGCAGACGAAACGTGGCTGGACGTGCTCTCTGCAATCCACTGAACCACCTCCTGTTGTTGTTTGGGGTCTGTCAGAGTTGTAGGACGCTGCCCTACCAACTTCTGGAGTTGACCAGGCACCCTGACCTTACGTGTTTCCACTGTACCCACAGCAGCCGGCATTGTGTCACCACGCACACCACGGCCATCACCGCTGACCACTGCACCACCACGATTCCCACCTCTCCCTCCACGACCACCTCTTCCACCTCTCCCAGCTCTTCCCCCTCTCCCCCTGACCCTGGGGTTCTCCATGTGCACAGTAGCAGTATTATATTATTATAATTGTAAAGGATCAATACGGTATCTATAGACTCTGAGGTATATAGCAGGCTGATGAAATGTATTCACTAGTCACTGCACCGTGTATCACGGATCAGTGAAATTAAACGGACAATGTAGATAGATATGCAGGTACGATTATTTTCAGACCTATCCAAAAAAAGATGTACGCAGTTTGCGCAAATAAAACGGGAATCCACAGATCAATACGGTATCTATAGACTCTGAGGTATATAGCAGGCTGATGAAATGTATTCACTAGTCACTGCACCGTGTATTACGGATCAGTGAAATTAAACGGACAATGTGGATAGATATGCAGGTACGATTATTTTCAGACCTATCCAAAAAAAGATGTACGCAGTTTGCGCAAATAAAACGGGAATCCACAGATCAATACGGTATCTATAGACTCTGAGGTATATAGCACGCTGATGAAATGTATTCACTAGTCACTGCACAGTCATGCACAGGAATATATCTGTTTAGATATGTATAGTTTGATCTATGTGGCTGGACAAGGTGTACCAGGCACAGCTCTGCACAGAATGCAGGCTTACAGCATATACTGTATAGTTTTCTTCAGAGAATCAATTGGTTTTTAAAAGACTATTGTGGCTTCCTATTCCTACACAGAATACAGGCTTACAGTATATACTGTATACTGTTTTTCAGAGTATAAATAGTCTTTAAAAAGACTGTTGAGGCTTCCTATCCTAACTCCTAACTGCTTGCTGCACACACTACACGAGTTAACACTGTCTCTGTCTCTTCTCCTTCCCAAAAGCACAATGAGACTGACGCTGCAGGTCCCTACCTTATGCAAATTTAGGTCACATGTCACTGCCAGCCAATCACTGCTGGGGAGGTATAGGGGATGTTACATCACAGCAGGCGTTCCCACAGGCTTCCCTTTGATGCTGATTGGCTGAAAAAAACGGGCATTTCAAACTGGCAGTGACGCACGAATCATCACGAGTCCGCGCTGGCTCGGGATGCCGAGCCGAAGCGGGCAATATTCGTGCGAATCCCGAATATTGCCGCTTCGGCTCGCTCATCACTAATAAGGACACAACCCTTGACAACATTAACCTAATCACTCAATATAGCACCGCAAATAACCAAATCAACAATATTCTAACTAAATATTGGCATATATTACAACAGGACCCATACCTGTCTAAATACCTGTCCAGTAAATCCAGAATCACCTATCGACGACCCCCGACCCTGAAGAACTTAATTGCTCCCAATAAGCCACAACCAAACCAAAAAATCCAAAATACACTAAAAACAGCAAGTTTTAGATGCAATCAAAAACGGTGCCTCTGTTGCAGAACAATAACACATGGAAAGAACAATTTAGTTTCTAATTCTTATGGTACCACATTTCCAATAAAACATCACTTAACCACTTCAGATCTTGGCCATTTACCCCCTTCCTGACCAGGCCTAATTTTGAAAATCTGACATGTGTCACTTCATGTGATAATAACTTTTGAACGCTTTTACTTATCCAAGTGATTCTGAGATTGTTTTCTCGTGACACATTGTACTTCAAGTTAATGGTAAATTTGAGTCAATATGTTTTAATTTTATTTATTAAAAAATCCAAAAGTTAACGAAAATTTGAAAAAATTCACTGTTTTCTAAATGTGAATCTCTCTGCTTTTAGGACAGATAGTGATACCCCTTAAAATACTCATAAATTGATATTCCCCATATGTCTACTTTATGTTGGCATCATTTTGGTAGCATAATTTTATTTTTTTAGGACAGTAGAAGGTTTAGAATTTTAGAAGCAATTTTTGAAAATTTGCAAAATCAACTTTTTTAAGGACCAGTTCAGTTCTGAAGTCAGTTTGTGAGGCTTACATAATAAAAACCACCCATAAATTACCCCATTTTAGAAACTACACCCCTCAAACTATTCAAAACTGGTTTTAGAAATGTTGTTCTCCCTTTAAGTATTCCACAGGAATTAAAGCAAAATAGATGTGAAATTCCAAAATTTCACTTTTTTTGCAGATTTTCCATTTTATTATTTTTTTTCCTGTAACACATCAAGGGTTAACAACAACAAAAAAACTCAATATTTATTACGCCGATTCTGCAGTTTGCAGAAACACCCCACATGTGGTCGTAAACTGTTATTTGGGATACGCCAGGGCTCAGAAGGGGAGGAGCAGCATCTGCATTTTCTAACATGGAATTTTCTGTCATGGTTTTTAAGAGCGATAACTTTTTAATTTTTTGTAGACTGAGCTGCGTGAGGGCTTATTTTTTGTGGAACAAGCTGTGCTTTTTATTGGCACCATTTTGGGGTACATCCGTCTTTCAGATCACTTTTTAATCTAATTTTTGGGAGGTTAAGTCACAAAAAAAGCAGTTTAGGGGCATTTTTCTATATTTTTTTTACACCGTTCACTTGATGGGGTCGATCATGTGATATTTTTGTAGAGCCAGTTGTTATGGATGCAACAATACCAAATATGTCTATGTTTTATTATTTTTTTTTTACGTTTTACTCAATAAGAGCATTTTTAGAAAAAAAAATCATGTTTTTGTTGTGCAATTTTTTAAGAGCCATATTTTTTCCATTTGATCTTGTGTGGGGGCTCATTTTTTGTGGGATGAGGTGACCTTTTTATTGCTACCATTTTGGGATGCATACGACTTTTTGATTGTTTAATATTATGTTTTTTGGTAGGTGAGGCGACAAAAAAAAGCTGTTTTGGCATAATTTTTATTAAATTTTTTTTTACGCTGGTCACTTGATGGGGTACATCATGTGATATTTTTATAGAGCCGGTCGTTGTGGACGCGGTGATACCCAATATGTCTATTTTATTTATTTATTTTTATTTGTAACATTTTTTGAATTTATGGGAAATTATTTTTTATGTGATTTTTTTATTTTTATTTTTTTAATTTATTTTACACTTTGCGTCCCCCATAAGGTCATACAAGACCTCTGGGGGACATTTAACTGTTTTATTTTTTTTTCACTATTGATTTCTCCTGTAACTAGGGCTGACATAGTAGCCCCAGTTAAAGTGGAAATACATCCCCAGAGAGGCTGTACAGCATAATACTATGCTGTACAGCCTCAGTGCAGGGCTGATCGGGTCTATGAGAGACCTGGCAGCTCCTGCACGCTCCCGGCCCCGGCGATCACGTGACCGCCGGGCCGGAACAGGAAGCGCACATAGCGCTTCCTGATCTGTATACACAGCGCTCGGTGAGCGCTGTGTATACAGCGATCTACAAGGCAGGGACCCCTGGGAACGGGCCCTGCCTTCTCTATGGGGTACCCTGCTGTCAGTGACAGCAGGTACCCCACTGTGCAGCTGCACAATTAGCGTGCAGCTGCTATCTCTGAATGGACATTCAGAAACGTCCATTCAGAGATAAGTAACCACTTCCCGAACGTTTATAGTCAATGGGCGGACGGGAAGTGGTTACACTGTCAATCTTCCTACGTGATCTACTTAATAGAATGTAGTTGTGGCCTACAGTATATAGGCTGCACTACACAATCTCTCCATTGCAGGCTAAATCAACATAGATATAACATACAGTGTCTATACAACAAACATAGCCTATCCCAACATTGTGCTTCCACTGTTGAAAAACAACAGTTCGCCTTTCAGATCACCCCCATAGACTACATTCCCCCCAACCCTTACAATAGATTTGATAGACTCCAGAAGAGAGAAATATACTGGATTTGTCAGTTAAATACACTAGCCCCCCATGGACTCAATGAGATTATTGAAACAATAATCTAACCCAGATCCTATACTATGGAGATGAGTACAGGTCCATAACTTCAACCACATTCACCCAACCGGTGCAACTATGAGAAAATGAACACCAAACATTTTGACCACATGACCTATCTATATTCTAATTATACGTCATTTTTGGCAATGATTACTATGGTATCCTCGAATCACCTACGTAACCACTAAAGTCTGTTTTCAGGAATCTGCCAAAATAGGAGAAAAATATCTCCCCATATGATCATTTTACCTGTCAGCAAGAATCCCAACACAGACTGCCCCCCCTTCCCCGATGCAGTTGAACACTCCTCCCCGCTACAGTAGAAGTACTGATGTTAGAACCTCACAGAAAGATGTCATCGCGAGATTCCTTAACACATACCTTTAGAGGAGAAAAACTTGACTCATATCGCTGATATTATGCTGGGGACATTTACCACTATCACAGGCTCTGACACGAGACCAACACAAACCCGCATCCACTTGCGACCCCTCCCCCCGCTGTAACGTAAATATGCCTATAGAGTTAATACATCAGTTGATTGCCATACAGTTTCTATTCATAAAGAAACACACAAACAAACAATATACAACCACAAAAGATACTTTTATTAAATTGATATACCGTTCAAAGAAACAACGTACAATCACAAGAGACACCTTAATGAAATTGATACATACTTACCTGCACATATAAGGAAAGGATAAACAATAACGTACATTTTAAATATAAAATAGGATAATAGTTCCATCGACAGACAGAATGGCAACTAATCTGTTAGGACAAGTGATCCTAGAAGCAAGAAAAATAATAAAATAAAAAATAATAAATAAAAAATAAACATTAAAAATAATAAATCAACAGGACTAAACACATGTGGATATGATGTAAGGATACTGAACTTATACTGACTATAATGACCTCAGATCTACTGATATTTTATACCTTTTTACTCTTTTATATGTAATTTATGCTGTTGGTTTTATCGGCTAAACTGATACTGTACTCCCGGTCACCTCTTTGGCCGTGGGACATCTAGAAGAAGTGCGCCTATTCCTATTCATTAACCACCTCTATATATGCCCAGACTGAAGTAATCGCGCACCCGCTCCCATTCTTGTAGGCAAATTTCCTGAGTTGACCACTGTCTTTTTCCCCCTTTCAAATCTCCCCCGATCAATCTCCTAGACAAGACGCCCCTACCCTTCCACCTCCCCTCTTCTTTGCGCGCCAAACAGTTACTTTTAAATACCTCGATGTGTTTTTAACAATGTATGTTTAAATGTCCTTATGCAGGGTTCAACTTTAAAGCCCCTGAAACGCATTGACTATCAATAAAACGTTCTCTCTACTCACACCACCGTGAATGGTGAAGAATTCTTCCTGGACAGCGCCTGTGAAGTCGATCCATACATTTGTTTTTTCTCCCTGCACTACTATTACCTACATCCAGGCCTCCTTGCGTGCTGTGGATGCGGAACGCGGCTGCAGTCTGGGAACCTGTGTGTTGGTGTGCTGGCCGGCGGACTACAAGTCAAAAATACCAGCAAGGCGTTTTTTAGTTGTTGTGGCTTCACGCAACTATCTATGGTAAGAGGCTAGTATATGCCTACTAAATATATACCACCTATTTAATCCTGCACATGTGGCGCTGCCTTTCTTTTTTTCTTTGTCCATCATCTCCTTAGGGAGATTATTTATCCATTTAAAAGGTACTGATTTTGGGCTTATATTAATGCAGGTTCAGGAAGTTCCAAGAAAGGCTGCCCACAAGGCAAGAGGAAGAGATTGTGGGATTTGTAAAAAGAAACTGAACCCTTCTTACCTTAAATCTTGTTGTCAACCCTGTCTGGATAGACTGGTAGCGGAGGAATGCCCGTCCTTATTCCAGAATATTCAGGAGTTAATTAACCCCTTGCCGCATACTCACGTGCATGTACGTGATAGGATCGGGCGGGTGCAGCAGCTGTTGCCGATAGCCAGGCCCCTGCTGCATCCCCCGGCATCGCTGTGCACAGTGATGCCGGTGGATTAACCCTTCACTCGCCACGGTCAACGCTGACCGCGGCATGTGTGGGGTCTGAGAGAGGGAGGGAGCTCCCTCTGACTCCATTGGCCCCTCGATGCTTACACAGGCATCAGAGTCTGCCATGTACGGAAGCCTAGGGGATCCAGCCTGCAGGCTGGGTCTCCTAGGCAACCTGTCAGCGTCTTACACAGTAAGACGCTGACAGTTCAATTCAGTACAATACAGAAAGTATTGTACTGAATTGAACAGGGATCAAACCCTGAAAACGTGAAGTCCCACAGTGGGACAAATGTAAAAAAAAAAAAAGTAAAGTGTTTTTTTTTAATAAAAAAAGTTTCACGTAAAAAAAAGAAAAAAACGCCCCTTCACCATAAAATAATGTTTTTTTTTTTAAAAAAAACATAAAAAACACACATATTAGGTATCGCCGTGTCCGTAACAAAGCGCTCTATAAAAATACCACATAATCTACCATCTCAGGTGAACGCCGTAAAAAAAAGGTTTTAAAAACTGATCAAAAATGCCATTTTTTGGTCACCTTACATCACAAAAAGTGTAATTCCAAGTGATCAAAAAGTCATACACACCCCAAAATGGTACCAATCAAACCGTCATCTCTTCCCGCAAAAAATGATACCCTACCCAAGACAAATTGTCCCCAAAAAAATAAAAAAATATGGCTTTCAGAAAATGGAGATACTAAAACATGATTTTTTTTTTCCTTCAAAAATGCTTTTAGTGTGTAAAACTGAAATCAATTTATTAAAAGTAGACATTAAAAAAAAAAAAGTATACATGTTAGGTATCACCGCATCCGAAATGACAAGCTCTATAAAAGTATTCTATGACTTACCCCCTAAGGTGAACACCATAAAAAAAATCAAAATAAAAACGGTGCAAAAAATGCCATTTTTGGTCACCTTTCATCACAAAAACTGTCATAACAAGCAATAAAAAAGTAATATGCAACACAAAATAGTACAAATCAAACAGTCATCTTTTCCTGCAAAAATGAGCCCCTACATAAGAGAATTGCCCAAAAAATAAAAAATAAAATATAGCTTTCGGAAAATGGAGATGATAAAACAAGATTTTTTTTCTGAAAATGTTTTTATTGTGTAAAAGTAAAATACATTTTAAAAAAGTAGACATATTAGATATCGCCCTGTCCGTAAAAACCTGCTCTATAAAAATATCACATGATCTAACCCCTAAGGTGAATTTCATAAAAAATAAAAACTCTGTCAAAACGACCATTTTTTTGTTCACTTTGTCACATAAAGTGTAATATTGAGTGATCCAAAAAAATCATATGTACCCAAAAATGCTACCTATAAAACGTCAACTCTTTCCGCAAAAAATGAGCCCCTACACAAGACGATCTGCAGAAAAAAAAGAAATGTAGCTTTCAGAAAATTAAGACACAAAATCAACTTGTAGGAAAACAGGCCGAACTGGATGGACAGATGTCTTTTTTCGGCCTTATAAACTATGTTACTATGTTATGTTAAAAACATAATTTTTGTTTTAAAAAATGCTTTATTATGTAGAACTGAAACAACAACAAAAAATACACATATTTGGAATTGTCGCATCTGTATCAACCTGCTCTATAAAAGCAACACATGATCTATCCTGTCAGGAGAACTCTGTAAAGTAAAAAAAAACAAAAAAAACTGTGCCACAACAGCCATTTTTTTGTTACCTTGCCTCACAAAAAGCGTAATATCGAGCAATTAAAAATCATATGTACCCCAAAATAGTACCAATAAAACAGTCACCTCATCTTGTACTTTACAAAATGGGGTCACTTTTTGGGAGTTTCTACTCTAGGGGTACATCAGGGGGTCTTCAAATCTGACATGGCAACTTACAATTATCCCAGCGACATCTACCCTTCAAAAACCATATGGCGTTCTTTTCCCTCTGCGCCCTGCTATGTTCCTGTACAGCAGTTTACCACCACATGTGGAGTGTTTCTGTAAACTGCAGAATAATAAATATTGAGTTTTCTTTGGCTGCTAACCCTTGCTGTGTTACAGGGACAATAGATTAAAATGGAAAATCTGCAAAAAAAGTGAATTTTTTAAATTCCACCTCCATTTTCCTTTCATTCTTGTGGAACACCTAAAGGGTTAACAAAGTTTGTAAAATCAGTTTTAATTAACTTGATGGGTGTAGTTTCTAAAATTGGGTCATTTATGGGTGGATTCTATTATGTAAGCACCACAAAGTGACTTCAAAACTGAACTGGTTCTTGAAAAGTGGGTTTTGGAAATTTTCTTAAAAATTTTAAGAATTGCTTCTAAAATTCTAAGCCTTCAACTTCCTGAAAAATAAAATGATGTTTACAAAATGATGCCAAAATGAAGTAGACATCTGGGAAATGTACAGTAACAACTATTTTATGAGGTATCACAATCTGCTTTAAAAGCAGAGACATTCAAATTTCAAAAAAATATGAATTTTTCCAAATTTTCTGTAAATTTTGGAATTTTTTATAAATCAAGGTGAAACATATTGACTCAAATTTACCACTAACATGAAGTACAATATGTCACGAGAAAATCTCAGAATCGTTTCGATAAGTAAAAGCGTTCCAGAGTTGTTACCACATAAAGTGAAACATGTCACTTTGAAAAATGTAGCTTGGTCCTTAAGGTGAAAACTGGCTGTGTCTTGAAGGGGTTAATAAAGAGGTCCGTTCCTCCGTGGAGCAATCCAAAAAGTCACTCCCGGGCCAGTCTAAAAATAGGAAGGCTCAGGTGGTTGAGTCTGATACCACTGGGTCTGATTCAGAGGAAGGAGTAATTTTAGAGTCGGATTCCTCCTCTGAAGATCTAACTGGGAGGCCTTTGTTTAAAGTGGAAGATACGGAGTTGTTACTGAGAGCCATCAGGTTCCACAATGGAAATAGAAGAAAAAAGAGAACCTAGATCCAGACAAGAAGTAATGTTTGAGAGTCTAAGGCCAAAAAAGGCAAAAGTATTTCCCATCCAAGATTGTGTCAAAGAGTTAGTTAAACAGGAATGGAACAAACCGGATAAAAAATTCTTTATTCCCAGAGCGGTTAAAAGAAAGTACCCATTTAACGATCAGGAGGTCTCGGCATGGTTGGAGGTCCCTAAAGTAGATGACCTGGTAGCAAAAGTGAAAAAAAAAATCTGCGCTATCATTTGAAGATCTCGGCTCCCTTAAGGATCCAATGGATAAGAGGGCTGACGCCTAAAAAGTTAGGAGGCATCCACATCATCTTTTAAACCCAATATTGCCACAACCTCAGTTTACAGATCCCTTAAAATCTGGTTGGGGGAGCTGGAGTCACATATTGCCAATAAGACCCCGAGAGAGTATCTAGTGGATGCTATACCTACCATGTCAAAAGCAGTGGATTTTATTTCTGATGCCTCTGCAAATGCTTTAAGGTTATCAGCTAGAGCAGCTGCATTGTCTAATTCTGCCAGGAGGTCCCTTTGGTTAAAAGGTTGGAAGGGGGATGTAGCATCCAAGTCTAAATTGTGTGCCTTTCCTTGTCAGGGAAACTTATTGTTTAGTTCGGCATTAGATGAAATATTAGACAAGGCATCAGATAAAAAGGGGTTCCGGTATCTTCCTTCCCCAGACAAAAAAGACCATTTCGGAGGTATAAAACAGGGATATTTAGTGATCAAAAGAAGGTCAGTGATTGGAGGAGTAACAGGTCAAAGGGTCTGCTGTTTAAGTCCCAGTCCCCTAAGGCTCCTCAGCAATGGCAGGGGGGAACAAGATCATCCCAGTTACTGAGTATAGCTTCCCGGATTTTTCTTATGCTAGAAGGGAAGGTTCTTTCTCTTTCAGCAGTACACCTGAAGGGCTCAGAGAACGAACAAGCAGATTTCCTCACAGACACAAGTTCAGTCAGGGAGACTGGTGCCTAAACCAGGAGATCTTTCTGCAGATAGTGAATCTCTGGGGGTCCCCATTAATAGACCTGTTCACGTCCAGGAAAAATAAAAAATGCAGGAATTTCTTTTCGCTCAATCCATCAGACCAACCTCAGGGGATAGATGCCCTATCTCAGAGTTGGGGCAGGGGGCTGGTTTATGCCTTCCCTCCTCTTGGTCTTCTACCCAGAGTAACCCAGAAGATCAGGAAGGAGGTGGCAACAGTGGTTTTAATAGCACCCTTCTAGCCAAAAAGAGTATGGTGGGCTTGGTTAAGGAGGCTTTCCCTTTCAGATCCCTGGATTATCCCAGAGAGAGAAGATATACTGACTCAGGGCCCTCTACATCACCCAGAAATAGGGAAGCTGCAACTGCAATGGCCTGGATTTTGAGAGGGAGATCTTTAGGAACAGGAGCAAGTGATAGAAACTCTTGGCTAGTAGAAAGGAGGTTACCTCTAATATTTACTTGAGGGTATTGAAGTCCTTTGTTCGCTTTGGTGGACCAGTCTTGGATCTGTTTTCCCCACCAAATATCGCTTTAATATTACGTTTTTTAAGGGGGGCCTTAATAAAAAGTTAAAACCTAGTACCCTGAAAGTCCAAATTTCAGCGCTCAGTGTCCTTTTTGACTTTAGGTTAGCTACACATCCATGGGTTAAAAGGTTTAGTAAAGCTTCTGCTAGGCTATACCCTCCTATCAGGCCCAAGTCTGCCCCCTGGGACCTTAATGTAGTGCTCTCTGTTCTAACCAAGGACCCCTTCAAACCCATGGATGCTATCTCATTAAAGTTGTTGCCCTACAAGACAGCCTTCCTGGTGGCTGTTACGTCTGCTAGGAGGGTAGGAGAATTGTTAGCTTTATCAGCTTCTCCTCCACACACGCTGATTTTGGAAGACAGAATAATTTTTAAGCCTGATCTGGCTTTTTGCCAAAGGTTGTCTCGGATTTTCACAGGTCCCAAGAAATTGTCCTGCCTTCCTTCTGTCAAAATCCTAAGAGCGCTGGCGAAGAAGCTTTTCATACACTTGATGTGAGGAGATGTGTATGTAAATATTTAGATTCTACCAAGGATTGGAAAAAGGCTTCTCAGCTTTTTGTCCAATTTCAGGGGCTAAACAAGGGTTATCAAAACAATAAGTTTAGCTTATTCCTCTGCAGGTCTTGAGATCCCTTCTGGATTTTTGGCCCATTCCACTAGAGCAGTTGCGTCATCAAGGGCAGAAAGGGGCTGTGCTACTATTGACCAAATTTGTAGAGCTGCTATCTGGAGCTCTCGGAACACTTTTTACAAACACTACAGGTTGGACTTCTTGTCCGCCCAAGATCTAGCCTTTGGGAGGAAGGAGGTTGCAGGCAGTAGTCCCACCCTATTGTAGTCCCATTCCTCCTGCTTGGGCAGATTCTAAGGCCTTAACTCTCCCACTGATATGGCGCAAGTCCTGCTTTATATCTTTTAGTTCATTCAACATAGGTTCTAATGAGCTAAACAGGAGTGTCTTAAGGAATGTTTTAGATATGACCTGGTCTTCACTGCGTTGCTCCTCCTGATCGCTTTCTTGTTCAGCGTCTGTGCCTTCTTCCATATGCGAGGCGGGAGGGTTTTGCTTTGCAGGCGTCATCTTGCCTGACCGGTAAGGTGCCGTTGAGGAGACTTCTCATAAAACGCTTGATTTCTCCTTGAGCTAGGGAGGTTTTCCCGGGTCCTGGAATATCTTTGGACCTTTCTCTGGCAGTTTTGCCCATAATTATTTGGATCTAGCAGCTTATTTCAGCACGTGCATGAATTTAGCTGCAATGCTCAGCGCGCCCCATCTTGTTCTCAATGTGGTCTGTGCGTGATCCCAAATCATGTATGGAGAACTGCATGATGGGATGCATGCATTTTATTACTGATATGTTTTTGGAGGCGTAATAGCATTTTTTTCATAGTGGCCTCAATTATGGGTTCCTGGGATGAGGAGAGCATCTACAGATATGAGGCTGTGGCTGGATCCTCACTAGCAGGAAAGCTTATCTTATATCTGGGGCTCTTTGATATGGGGGAGGATGTGGCTGAGATGGGGGCTATGATTGAAACCTTTAAATATGTTAATGGACTGATTAAAGTTCAGGAGGGAAGGGTTATTAATAAGAAACTGAACACAAGAACAAGGGGGCACAATCTGAGGTTAGTTGGGGGAAAAATCAAGAACAACATTAGAAAATATTATTTCACTGAAAGAGTAGTAGAAGCTTGGAACAAACTTCCAGCAGAGGTGGTTGATAAATCCACAGTAACTGAATTTAAACATGCCTGGGATAAACATGTATCTATCGTAAGATAACAATAAAGGAAATATAAAAGGGCAGACTAGATGGACCAGGTGGTCTTTTTCTGCTGCCAACCTGTTCTGCAAGCTTCTTCTTCCTCTCCCTGCTGCTCCCATGCACCATCTTTCCTGCATGAGAGCGCCAAACATGTCTTGACTCTCGGCTAGGAGCCAAGGATTTCATCCTGTGACACGACATGGCTGCTCTGCGGTGTTTTATCTACCTGATAAGGTTGGTTCTAAAGGCTTTCAACCAGGATTTGTATGCTTTAAGCTGCTGGCTTCCACAGAGCTCATTTAGCAAGCTGCCATCTTAGTCCATGGCAAGCATTGCCCCCCCTATGCATTATATGTTATGGAAGCTAGCCATAACGTATTTTTTAAGCCACAGTAGTCTTGCAGATTGTCAAAAATGTAAATCAGTGCTTTGTGTGACAGAATCACACTATACTTATTTAAATTGTTTTGCTACTAATTTAAAAGGTTAAAAGAAAGTGCTGATTGATCACTTCAATTCATTAAAGGGTGTCCCTATTTATGTATTGATTGTATTATGTATAGACTACAGTTTCAGACAAATCTATATGGACATTTTTTCAATGATTTTCTGCTGCTTTGGTAAAAAATCACTACCAAAAAAATGATATCTACTATGATCTATTGATAAAATTAATTACCTGCAACGCAATTATTTTACATCGATGTGCAAACAAGGAAACTGCCAGTGTAGCATGACTAATAAGATTACTAGGACATTTAAAGAAAGTTCATACATATAAACGTCAGGAATAGATACTGGAAGCTCTAAAACATTTTCTTTGATGAGGACAGTACGTATTTTTCGCTTTATAAGATGCACACATATTCTACAATGTGCTGACCACCATGATTTTGGCACATTTGCTTTGTAAGACGCACTTTTTTTGAGGGGAAAATGAGGACGGGAGAATGAGGACAGACTTTTTCTGAATGCTGGTCAGTTCTATTCTCCCACTGGATCCAGTGATGCCTCCTTATGTGGTGCAATAGAGCCCTGGCATCTATGTTTGTGACTGAACACCCACTACGTATTTTAATCCTGAGGATCTTGCACACAGCGGTGTGTGCTGGCCTTGTGGATGAGATACTCATACAGAGCTTGTGGCAGTCAAGTTTGGCCTAGGTCTGGCACGTTTTGTGCCTGCGCCCAAAGTATCAGCGGCAGGACTAGTTCCTGAGCTGACTGCAATAGAAGCAGATCTGACTCTAGCATTTTTTGGGAAGTTTTGGACATATGTTGCTCCATGCTTTCATACCTCCCAACCGTCCTGGATCCAGCGGGACAGTCCCGGATTGCAGTGGCTGTCCCGGTAGGGGGGAGGTATGTCCCGGTCTGTGGCAGCTGTCTCTGCGTCCGTAGGACGCAGTTACATGAAGAAGCAGACAGCCGGAATCGGCTGCCTGCTTCTAACATCCTCCCTCCTGTCCCCCCTGCAGCTCTCTGTAGCTCTTGTCTAGGCGGGGCCGGCCGAAGCCTTGGCTCCGCCCCCTACAGACAAGAGAAGCCGATGTCCTGCTGGTGATGCTGCTGCTAGGAAGAAGGTAAGTATAAGGTTTTTATTTTTTTTTTTAACTTCCCGTGAGGAACAATGTGGGCACATTACTGGGGGCACAACATATTACTGGGGGGCACAATGTGGGCATATCACAGGGGGGCACAATGTGGGCATATTACAGGGGGGCACAATGTGGGCATATTACAAGAGAGCACAATGTGGGCATATTACTGGGGGGCACAGCTGGTCATATTACTGGGGGCACATAACTGGGCATATTACTGGGGGAACAGCTAGGCATATTAATGAGGGCACATAACTGGGGAATATTTACTATGTGGAGCAGTAAGGGGACTGGGTGTTATTAGGTGTATAGTGGGCGGAGTTAGAGGTGTGGCCTAGTGCTGAAAAAATTTGCCGTGGCACACTAAGCGCGCCACACAATATATCTCTCTTTTTCTCTTCACAAAGTTGGGAGGTATGTGTTTTATGTCCATCATGGCCATCACCCTCATCCTCTGATGTTACCTTCCCCACCCCAATATGGCTCCCAGGTTCTGTCCAACATACAATCATCATCATAGTCCTCACCCTCTCTGCCATACCTCTCCTGACATGTCAATTTTAGTTACTGCCTGTATTACCCATGTAATACCAATCTATTCTTATTACTCTGTGTTGTGCCATTCCTGTATTATTCCTGCTAGAAGTTTGCTGGGTTATACCAGTATTGGGTGGGTGTTATTCCATCCAATCAGTGCTGCTGGGGTCAGACTGGTAACACCCATCTGAACCTTTACTGCAAGCTACTAAAGTATAGTACAAAAAATAAATGAATTGCACAACATAAAGCCATAAGAAGTGGTGCTCCAAATTTGTTATTACATGGGGAATGCAAGCAGTTACTACAACAGACATGTCCTGAAAGGCGACAGGTGATCTTTAAATAAAACTGCACGGTTACATAGTTTGTATTGTTGAAAAAAAGACACGTCCATAAAGTTCAACCAAGGGATGGGTGGGGATGTATTAATGTTATTTCATTTAAAAAATGTATCTAAGCTTTTTTCAAAACTATTCCTGCTGTGGCCACTATATTTTTATGGGTCAGTTATATATTTATACATGTTTAATCATGTTCCCCCTTAAACATCTATTCCCAAGATTATAAAAAATATAATTCATTAAAGCAGTCCTCATAACCAAGACCCCCCTTATCAATTTAGTTAGACACTTTTTCCAGCTGCAGAGCACCCTTTGTATGGACTGGAGCCCAAAACTGAACTGCATATTCCAAATGAGGCCGCACCAAATTAAATTCCTGCTCATTCTAGACTTTGAAAGTCAAGTCTTATTTGTGATTGACTGCTTTCCCTTTATGAGTGTCCAGAGAGCTGGCTGTCAATCACTGATAGGACCACCTCTTTGACTTTCAAAGTCTAGAATGAGCAGGAATTTAAATAAATTACAGGTTTTACAGATTTTCCCCCCCACAAACTACATATTAATGAACTCATCCTGCTCTATAACATGCTGCCAATAGCTTACATTGCATTTTCATGGTGGTAGGTTCCCTTTAATACATGACAATATCCTGCTAGCCATAGAAGCAGCTGATTGGAATTGCATGCTGTTAGTCTATGATCTACAAGTACACCCAAATCCTTCTCTATAAGTTACGTTCCCAGTGTCACTCCCCCTAGAACATATGATACATATAAATTATTTGTACTCAAATTTACATTTATCCACATATTTGCCAAGTGGATCATTTACCAAGTGGATGCTCAAACAGTCAGAAGTGGGAAATTGATCAAAACTGGTGTAAAGGAAGACTGGCTTAGTTGTCCATAGCAACCAATCAGATTCTACCTGTTATTTTTAAGAGCTCCTTTGAAAATTAAAAGTACAATCTGACTGTTTGCTATGAGGAACCAAGCCAATTTTCTTTTATACCAGTTTTGATAAATCATCCCCAGAGTGTCCAAGTCAGCTTATAGTTTATGAACATCTTACAGAGACTGCATGGTATTACATGCTTGGTGTCAAAACAGAAACAGTGATATCATTGCATTCCTTTATATAATTTATAAGAAACCATCTGAGATGATTCCAGCTTTAGACATGGCGCAATTATCCTGCTGAAAAGTAGCATCAGATGGGGTACATTTGTGGTCAAAAGGGATGGACATGGTCAGCAACAATACTCAGGTAGGCTGTGGCGTTGCAACGATGCTCAATTGGTACCAAAGGGGCCCAAAGAGTGCCAAGAAAATATTCCCACACACCATGACACCCACCACCACCAGCTTGAACCGTTGATACAAGGCAGGATGGATCGATGCTTTCATGTTGTTGACGCCAAATTCTGACCCTACCATCCGAATGTCGCAGCAGAAATCAAGACTCATCAGACCAGGCAATTTTTTCCAATCTTCTACTGTCCAATTTCGATGAGCTTGTGCAAATTGTAGCCTCAGTTTCCTTGTTCTTAGCTGAAAGGAGTGGCACCCGGTGTGGTCTTCTGCTGCTGTACCCATCTGCCTCAAAGTTCGACGTACTGTGCGTTCAGAGATGCTCTTCTGCCTACCATAAGTTACAGGGGAGGCTGTCTGGGTTCAGAGCTGAACCCGGACATACCCCTATTTTCACCCAGGCAGCCCCTCTGATATGAGCATCGGAACACAGTGGAAAAGGTCACGTGACCACCATGGAGTTCTGGATAAATGGGGAATGACAGATAAGTAATCGCTATTAGGCCTCATGCAGACAACCGTACGTATTTTGCAAAAAATGGATTCGCAAAAAATACAGATGACGAATGGAACAGCTGGCCCAGTCCAATCCTTTTCCGTAATGCGGACAATAATAGGACATGTTCTATTTTTTTGTGGAACGGAAATACGGACATACGGAAACATGGAAGGCACATGGAGTACCTTCCGTTTTTTTGCTGACTCATTGAAATTAATGGTTACACATACGGTTCGCAAAAAAAACCCAAAAAACGGGACGGACACGGAAAGATAATACGTTTGTGTGCATGAGCCCTTAGCCATTATTGTCCGCATTACGGACAAGGATAGAACTGTTCTATTGGCAGCCAGCTTTTCCGGTCCGCATTTTTTGTGGATCAGTTTTTTGCGGACCACAAAATACATATGGTCGTGTGCATGAGGCCTTAGTAAGTAATAACTTGTTTCCTTTCAATTGGTACTGAAAATTGCAAAACCTTAATACCTCTTTAAAGGGAGTCTTTCACCTGTTTTTCACCAATATAAATAAGAGCACTGCCCCCCACAGAAGATTGCAGACACATCCCAGACATACCTGTGTGCACTTTGTGTGTGTATTACATGTCCAGGAAAAGATATTTTATTTTGCAGGAAAACAGCTCCCAAGTGCCTAGCTCTGCTGCTGCAAGTGCAAGTCAAAGCAAACCAGACTGAAGATGGGAGGGCTGCTTTAGCTGCTCTAGCTGCTCATATCTTGGGATTGGTAGATAGAAAAATGGTTCTGACCTTTTTTGAAAGCTGACATTCCAACCTTTCAAATGATACCAACACATGCAGTATGCAGTATATCAGAAGATATAGCTGTTAGAAGTCGAGTCGGGAGAGAAAGCAGTTTAGTTTTATTTTCAGTTGGGCACTTGAGAGCTGTCTTCCAGAATAAAAATGCTTTTTTGAACATGTAATACAGACACACAGTGCACACAGGTATGTCTGGGATGTGTCTGCAATCTTCTGTAGGGCAGTGCTGTTAGTTATATAGGTGAAAAACAGGTGAAACACTCCCTTTAATTATAAATGGTAGCAAAATTGAAATAGTTTTTTAGGGAAAAAAGAAGATGCATGTGCATTGTTTGTAGCAAAATGTATGCTGCTGGTGCTGTAAGTACAAAAAAATTTTTTATTTTTTATTTTTTTAAACAAGACTGGCTGTTCATGTACAGAAAAAAATGAGGTTGGCGATTGCAGAATTTCAGTTCATACATGAACTTGTCACTTGCCACCAGCTGTCCTCAGTATGAAACACAGACACAGAACTCCGAGTAACCACCCTCTGCTTTCCCTGGTAAAACCCAGACTTTTCTACCCATTGATTCAATCTACCTAACTAAATTAGTCCATAAACTGTACCTACAACACCTAAATTGCTGACTTGTGTCTAATTGATTTCTGCCAGACACCTCTAAACCAGGGGCGTTGCTAGGGTCTCAATAGATCTGGGGACAAGCCCAATAAATATGGCCCAATTCTCTATGTCAACCCTCGCCCCACCCCTGCTATACAGCAGCACATACCTCACATTCCTTGCCTCCCAAGTGACGTCTCCTCTGATGTAGATCTTCTCTGTCATCATCTTCTCCATTTGGTCCGGACAACTTCTCTCAGCCGCTCCTCGTCTCTGCAGAGTATGACACACAGACATCTTAGCTTCCTCACAGTGTTATCCTGCTGCTCGCTGTGCCCCCCAAAACCTCCAAATATTATCCTGAAGAAATAATAGTGCCCCGCAAAGTAATAGTCCTACCAATAGTAATTCCCTTCTAGAATGCCCTCATTAGTAATACTGCCCCCTACAGTACCCCAGCAGTGATAATGCTCCACAAGAGTGCCCCCATTAGTAGAAGAACCCTCCAGTATTAATAATACCGTCACAGAGATCCCAGTAGTAATAAGGCCCCCCATTGTTCCCCCAGTGGTAATAAAGCTGTCTACAGACCCCTCAGTAGTAATAAAGCCCCTATAGTGCTCTTAGTAGAAATAAGGCGGATCTATAAGTCCTATAGAGCCCAATACTTCTCAGCCGCCTCCAATATGCAATCCCATGTAAACAACATCACCTCCTCAACATACAGTCCCATGTAAATAACATCACTCCCTTCGACAGTCACCTTCGACATGGAATCCCATGTAAATAACATCACTCCCTCCCACAGCCATCGACATACAGTCCCATGTAAATAACATCACTCCCTCCCACAGCCGCCATCAACATACAGTCCTATGAAAAAAAATAAAATAAAATAAAACATGGCTCCCTCCCACAGCCACCTTTAACTTACAGTCCCATGCAAATAACATCACTCCACCCGACTCCAACTCACAGTACCATGTAAATAACATAACCCTGCCCAAGCCACCTCCAACACACAGTCCAATGATAATAATATTATGCCCCAACATACAGTCCCAGTTAAATAACCACAACTCCCAGAATTGCTTTGCCTCTCCCTTCACTTACCTCTCCTGATGTAGCAGATCTCACCATAGCTTCTTCTCCACTTCTCTTCAGTGCCGTCCTCTCCTGCACCATCCTGAGGAGGCAGTACAATTGTATCTGCCTGGCAGGCAGGACATTCAGGGCCTGGGAGAAAACATCAGGGGCCCAGGCCCTGAATGTTTTAGCCTAGCAACGCCCCTGCTTTAAACCATATACTCTCACACCACAAGCTCTTGAGCAAGCCCAGAGACTGAAACATCTGCCAGAATCCTGTCCAACCTGATTGGCTCAAAGCCTGGGTCAATCAGTGCAAGTCCTCCTCCCTCCCAGGGTCATGTCATCCTCTATCTTCATCCTTCATGACATTTGGCACTGGAATTTCTGTGAAATTTGTAATAAATCCAATTAGTTCTCAATCGACTCTGTAGTTCATGCATTTGATATATGGAAACATTTGGGATCATCTTGTGTAAAGTTGAACTGGCTTAGTTGCCCATAGCAACCAATCAGATTCCATCTTTCATTTTTGAAGCTCCTTTGGAAAATGAAGGTAGAATCTGATTGGTTGCTCTGGGCAACTAAGCCAGTTCTACTTTACACTAGTTTGATAAATGACCCCGATTTTTTCACATCTGTTGAGATTGCGCAGGATAATAGCTATTCTGGCATATCTAAGGTTTATTCCTCCTTAGAATTGTGGCTTCTCTCCATCTATTGTATTCATGTTGCAATTTAAAAATGACTATGTTTGTCTGCACCCTGCATTATAAAAATCTGGAGATTCACAGTGTACTGGCAATGACACCTCTTCTGTCTGAGCCTAAATATCTGATATTTTGCATTTTCCCTCACCCTGCCGAAGAATGCATAATTTGTGTGTTTATACAAACTGAATGCCAAACTTTGTTGTTGAGTAATGGACACATGCTGTTCTTGAAAACTGTCCCATGTCTTTGCTTTGATGAATAAAAATGTGGAATAATTATATTGTTATGTAATCATTTATAAAACATAATGGATTTGGGGAATAGATGAAGAGTATATTCATGGCTTCTGCATTGCATGTGTATG
This sequence comes from Rhinella marina, assembly GCA_900303285.1. Lineage (NCBI taxonomy): Eukaryota > Metazoa > Chordata > Amphibia > Anura > Bufonidae > Rhinella > Rhinella marina. Next base: position 20,959 of record ONZH01025957.1, read on the forward strand.
GCATTATTATAGTGGCTGATATATACAAACTTTTCTCTCTCTCTCCACAGAAATTAATGGTACTGAGATTTGCCCACTACCTTTTGCTCCAGTTGAGTTCTTGACTGCAGATTATTCCTTTGTTCCACATCTGCGATACCTAAGACTGGATGGAAACCAGCTGAAGCCCCCAATTCCTCTGGATGTTATAATGTGTTTCCGGCTTTTGCAGTCTGTGATAATCTAAATGGCACAGATTATACCATTAATCCACCACAGTATCTCCATTATCTCCTGTACTAGCACACAAATGCATAATAATATTGTTAGACATTTTGATCTACAGTAAACATTATCCTAGTACATCTGTATTATCTTCTCATTAACTTGACGTATAGTAGATTCAATGTGACTATTATGACAGTCTAAGAATCCATGACAAAGGGAAATTTCACTAATAAAAAAAACAAAAAAACAAAACTCAACATCGTCAAACTATACTCATCCAGATATTATATTGTGGCTTGAGGCTGAAAATGCAGCAGTGTTTGTGTATATTGCATCACTAATTTGCAAGGCTGTAAGGATGACCTACATATATTAAAGTGCATCTGTTAGCATATTTGTACATATGACACTGGCTGACCTGTTACATGTGCACTTGGTAGCTGAAGGCTTTTGTGTTGGTTTCATGTTCATATGTGCCCGCATTGCTGAGAAAAATTAAGTTCTATTATATGCAAATGAGCCTCTAAGAGCAACAGAAATGTGGTGATTACACCTAGAAGCTCAGCAATCTCTACAACTACCCCGCCACTCAACTGATTGACAGGGCTAAGCAGTGAAAACATCATCATGCCTGGCCCTGTCAATCAAGCTGGAGACTGTGCAGTAGTTGAAGAGAGCAGAGCCTCTAAAAGTAAAGGCAATACCTCTGTTGCACCTAGAAGCTCATTTGCATATATTTAGTTATGAGTGAAGTTTTGAAAAATTTGATTTGGCAGCTTTACCGAAATTAGATTTGTTACCAATTACTTTGTCAAAAAATGCTTTTCAATGTATGGAGCTGGTGCAATGACGGGGAGCAGCGATAGCGCCATCCCCCCCCTCATTTAACCCCTCAGATGCCGAGGCGCTATTGCCATTCTCCATCATTATGCCTGATTCATACAATGCAAAGCAATTTCTGACAATGGAATCAAACTTATTGACGAAGTTCAGCAAAGTTGCTGAATCAAATTTTCACATTCAAGTGCTCATGGTATTAATCCAGGCTTTAATAAAAAAAAAATAATATATATATATATATATATATATATATATATATATATATATAAATATACACACACACGCATACACGCATACACACATACACACACCTCATCCACTTGCTTGCAGACAGGCCGTCTACTCCTATCTTAATTGAAGAAAACCCGCCAAAGGACCTGTGGTGGGCGTGCTGACATCACCACTTGATCGAGCTGGCCATGCGCAGTGATGTGATCACTGATAATGTCACCGCGTGCAGCCAGTGTGATTACATGGTGACATCTTCACGTTCGCCGCAGGTCCTTTGGCAGGTTTTCTTCAATTAAGACATAGTGAACGGCCTCTCTGATCGAGTGGATGAGGAGAGTAGAATTTTTATTTTCAGCCACCATTTTATGAAAAATCGATTTATTACCACTAGGCGCAAGGAAATACGGCTTCGTGGGAAATCAAATTCCGATTTATATGCTTTGATTCGCTCAACACCACATATTAAAACAATTTTTCCCAGCAATGTGGACACATATGAACATGGGACCAACACAAATACCTTCAGATGACAAGCGCACATGCAACAGGTCCTCACAACCAGTTTCATAGGTACAAATCTGCTGACAGATGCCGTTTAAAGGGAATCTGTCACCTCAGTTTTAGATTATTATTATACAGCAATACATGAGTAGTCCTGCAGATGAGGAGCCTATGTTACTACTTTTTATTTTCCTACCGGTTCCCCCGCTGTCACCGCTCAGAGCTGCACTGAAAAACACAGTCCAGACTGCTGTGCTGTTCTAACATATGGAAAGGACTCATGTGCGCATGAACAGTCCTGACAATGTATTGCAATGCAGCTCTGAGCATTGATAGCAGGGGAATGTCTGCAGTAGGGAAATAAAAGATAGTGTTCTATACTCCATATCTGCAGTACTAGTCATGTATTACTGCAGATAATGGTCCAAAGTCACAATTTACCCAAACAGTTCCCCATCAGCTGCAGTCCCTGTGTTCTGCTGTCTGTCACTGAGCATAATCTGGGATCTGCGCATGCATTGGATGCATTCAGTTAGGGCCCGTTCACACAACCGTGTGAACAGGTCCGCACCTATTCGGCAAAATTGTGGAATAGGTGCGGGCCTGTTCACTTCTATGGCCGGCTCCGCAAGAAATTATAGAACATGTCCTCTTCTTGTCCACAACAGCAATAGGCATTTTGAACGGGGCGCCCAGCAGCGTGTTCCGCAAATTGCGGAACACACGCCGGGCGGCACCCATAGTATTGCGGTTCCGCATTTTTGTGGACCCGCAATACTACGGCCGTCTGAATGCGGCCTTACTGCTCTGCAAATGTGCAGAATTGGACAGTGCCATTGTTAACCAAGGAAGTGGTCATATGGATAAATCATGTTGAGAACTTATATCATATGGATGTAGAGACCACCAGTCTACAATGTACATATATGGGCAGTCATAATCTACAGCAGGGACAGGGGAAAAAGACAATTTAGCTTTACAACTTAAAGGTTTCACCAATATAACTAACAGCATTGCCCCACAGAAGATTGCAACTTCATTCCAAACATACCTGTGTGCATTTTGTGTCTGTATTCCATGTAAAAGGTGCTTTAATTGTGCTGTAAAATGGCTCCCAAATGCCCGACTGGGTGGGATTTGCTGTTCCAAGTGCCCAAAGCACCACCGGACTTAAGGGGACAGGCTGATTTAGCTGCTCATATCTTGGGATTGATAGCAGCAAGAGATATGGGCCTGGTCTTGTTTGAAATCTAGCCTGTGCTGTGTAAGCTGCAAGCTTGTCAAATAGCTGATTGGCACAGGTTCCCCACTGATCCAGTATTGATGGCCTATCCTGAGGATAGGTCATCAATATTAAACACATGGAAAATCCCTTTAAGGGAGGTTGGTTTTGAGAAATTTTTCAAGAGGCATTTAAAAAACAAAAGTTGGATGGTTGTCATTGTCAACCACTTTTTTAAAGGAGTAGAAGGGGTTAACAATAAATAATTTAAAAAAACATTACTTACATCTCTCATCTTGATGTATCTCTGGTTCCCACTGCTCTCCACTTCCTGCTCAGCATATAGGAAATGGCTAGAGATGCCCACTCAGCCTGTCACTGGCTGCAGTGGTGACGCACCTCACTTAGAGACTGGCTGAGTGGGCATCTCCAGCCAGGAGCAGGAGGTGGAGGGACCGAACCGCCAACATAACAGCAGCCAAGTGTATAGGTTAAGGGGGTAAGGCTTCTTTTTGTAACCCATATTGTCCTATTTTAAAGACAATACCCTTCCCCAAAATCCCTGTTATGCTTGATGCAGCTCCATTTGGCTATATGTGTAAAGCCCAGATGGGATGCGAGTGAGAGAATAAAGGACAAAAATTAACATCTCAAGAAACAGAACATAATATGTAGCAGTTATTTGAAGCAAATACAGAGAACAATTAATACCTACAGCATCTTATTACCAAGGTACCTAGCTCTATTGGCTTTGCATCCCAGTAAATAAGTTGATTACAGGGCCCTGATACCTGTGTCAGCTTCCTGTAACATACTGCACAAGTGTGTACGGACCCATATCACAATGATAATTGAGATGTACAATATGATAATATAGCAGCTGTAGGAACTGCACAGAGTTCAGATGCTAGAGAAGTGAGACTTGGAATGAGGACTCTTAATAGTACCAATTAAAGACTAGAACATGTTGAATAAATGGCTTACATAATATTCTTTACATAAAAATATTAGGTAAGAAATCTGCTTGTTTCAAACAGAGTCCCAAACTCCCTTGTGTTCCTGGTAGAGCCAGGAGGCCTATGGTCACCACTAGAGGCTACATATTGTATATGTTTTTTTCTGATTCCATTTACATTTAGCTGTGTATGTAACAAAAATATCAGTAGTGGCGTATGGTGAATATATATAGTTTCCTGTAACATATTATTGACATTGAAATGTAATCTTTACATGGAAAGTCAGCAGCAGTCTGTACACATGTAAATGAAATATATTTACAGCTATATAAGGAGACAGACCCATAGGCAGTATACGCGCATCTACAAGATTATTATGTAATGATCTTACACTTGCGTGAGGCATATTAGACAGGCATTGTCAGAATCTTACAACTAGAATTGTTCTGGTGCTCAGCATGCCAATTTTCTCTTTAGATTCATTGCTTGGTCACATTTACAGTGTTTGGGACACAGACAGGTATTGCTTGTGCCTGGAAGGTCTGCAATATGTAAATCTATTGATAATGTTGATTTAATTTCCATTTCTTATGTTTATTGTCTTTTTATTTGTGTCTTTTTTGCATGATTTACCATTATTGAACACCTTACTGTATTTACTTTATTCATTTTAATGTATTACTTTAGTGCACTTTTATTTTACACAATAAAATCATAGAAACTGAGTATTTCAAATCTAGTTTCTGTTAAAAAGCAATTCTAGTAAAGTACGTATAAGCACTTACCTTCACGTCCATTTTCATGTAAATAGCCAACATTATTAGGAGTGTCTGTAGCAGATTCTATTAAAAAAAAAAATCACTGGACATAATGCATGCTGCACTATTTTGTCCAATAAAATGGTGGGCACCATGACAGAAACATGAGACACCTCATTATCATCATTGGGGTCTGTTGTTCCATTGTGTCCATCATGTGATGGAACCATCACCAGTTTGAATTCTGCCTTTCTGTTCAGATGACTGGCACAGTAAAAATATTCTATTCCATGGCTCTGACCTTAAAAACTGACAAACCATTTTCCTGATGCAGGAAAATCTCTATCATCACTTTCCATCATTGACATGTCTTGCTAAAGGTAGATGATTATACCATGCAGTTACAAATATCTGCCACTGACATTCATTTAACCGCTTGCCGATCACCCCTTTAAATGTCAGTGTTGGTAGACTATAACTCTCCAAGGACATTCTGGAACGTCCTTGCAGAGTTAGCAGCAGCACACTAATCATGCAGAAGTGGGAGCGGTGAGCTGACTGTCAGTGACAATAAGCACTCAATGAGACTATCATATCCATGTAATTGATAAAGTCACAAGACCCCAAAGTCCAGATATCAGCACTGTATACTCATTTACTGTATAAGTTAATTCTACTCCTGTACTTGCCCATGGTAAGTGGTTGTCCTGTCCCATATTTGACATCAAACAGTCTTTTCTGTAATTATTAATAGATGAACCTTTACAGAATGGGCAACATCCTTACCTCTGCTTATCATAGATGTCACCATTTAGATGCTAATTTTTGCCATTTGATTTCTAAGGCCTATTTATTGCTAGGGGTATGCCCATCTCAGACAATGGGGGCATATTGCTAGGAAGGAGATAGCTGCATGTAAATGCAGCTTTCTCCTTCACTGAACGAGCGACAGCCGACTGTTGGGAAGAAACACTTCCTTCCTGACAATTGGCTCCTCCACCGCCAGTGTAAACCCACCTTAAAACTCTGAAGACACACTCTCCTTATCAATGCTCAGTTACAGCTTTGTTATGAATGAGTGAAAAAACAAAATTCTACAAATTTTGATAAGCATTAATGTTGTTTAATTATAAGAATTCATCCAAGTGTCCCATTGTCTTTTGTGGGGATTTTACATGGAACAGTTTTCCATATCATCATATTTTTTGTGCAGACTATTTATATTAGTTAGCCATGTCTCCTTTTAGACAACTCTTCTCAATACTAAATACATTTAGTTATTTTAATGTTTCCTCATGACTACAAGCCTCTATGCCCCTTATCAGTTAGGTCACCCTTTTTTGTACTTTTTCTAACTCCAGAACATCCCTTATATGGACTGGTGCCCAGAACTGAACTGCATATTCCAGATGAGGCTGCAGCAACTCTTTGTAAAGTGGTAATATTACATCCCTGTTCTGTGAGTCTATGCCTACATGACAGCATTCTGTCAGCCATAGAGGCAGCTGATTGATATTGCATGATGTTACTGTATTTAGTCTGATCTACAAGTACACCCAAATATTTCTCTACAAATGGCTCCCCCAGTGTTACTTCCCCTAGGACATATGATATATATAGATTATTACTGCCCAGAGGATTACCTCATTTGCTAAATGGATGCAGTATCCAAGTCAGTTTGTAGTTCATGGACATCTTCCATGGACTGCACAGTACTACATAGCTTGGTGTCATCTGCAAAAATAGAAACAGAGCTACTAATCCCATCCTCTATATTATTAATAAATTAAAAGGGTTTCCCCAGACTTTTAATATTGCTTTCCTGTCCTCAGGATAGGTCATCAATATCAGATCAGCTGTGCACGCATGCCGTCTCCTGTCTCTCTTCCTGCTCACTCCTGCTATGTCTATTTCAAGCAGGAAGAGAGACAGCAGACGGAACGCTTGCACAGCGCCTTCTCTTCATACAGCTGATCGGCGGGGGTCCCGGGTGTCGGACCCCCACTGATCTGAAATTGATGACCTATCCTGAGGAAAACCCCTTTAAATAATATAGATCCCATCACTGAATACCACTTATAAGCGGGGAACCATTCAGAATTCAAATCATTGACCACCACTCTGGACATGGTCCTTCAGCCAGTTTTCAATCAAATTGCAAACTATACTTTCTAAGCCTATGTACCTTACTTTACCTATTAAAGGGGATCTGACAGCAATAACAGATATAATATATGTAAATGAACCTCTAGGAGCAATGGGGTGTTGAAATTACACAGAGGTTCTGATACCTCTGCAACTGCAATGTCCGCTCCACTTTTACATGACAGGGCAGTGTAAATGTGATCACACCTGGCCCTGTTAAGTAAAGTGAAGGGGGCAAGGAAGTTGCAGAGTGCAGAGTCTCTAGGTGTGACTTCCATGCCCCATTGCTCCTAAAGACTAATTTGCTTTTATTAAAATATCATTTTTCTCAGCAATGCAGGGGTGAAAAAAATGGAACCCCTGAGAAGTTATCCTATATCATAAGCTACACCCCTCAAGGTATTTATTAAAGGTGGAGTGAGAATTTTGACTGTGCAAAATTAAAATTGCAAGTTTTCCCACAGATATGACATATCAGTGCCCAGTCAAACAACACCCTTTAAATTGTTAGGTGGGTTCTACTGGATGCTGAAATGCCATAAATGTGGATGTAAACTGCTGTTCATGCTGCAGGGTTCAAATGGCAAAGACTGCCCTTTGGATTTTGCAGCACAGATTTTGATGGATTCGTTTACGGGTGCCATGTTGCTATTGAACAGCCTCTGGGGTACCAGTACAGCCATTTTCTGAGAACCATACATTTTTCTCTCAACGGAGCTGTGTGAGGGTTGATTTATTTATTTATTTGCAGGATCAGTTGGCATTATCATTAGGTCTATTTTGGTGAACATAGGACTTTTTGATTTGCTTTTTATTTCACTTTTTAGGAAGCAGGATAATGCAGCAACTCTTCCATTGCTTTATAGGTTTTGTTATTGTGTCATGCACCATGCAGAAAAAATGACATATTTTTTCTGCTGGTTAGTACAACTATAGAGATACCAAATTTTATATACTTTTATTTACATTTTACCACTTTTATTCAAAGCATTTTGAAAAAGCCATGTTTTTGCTTTGACATTTTCTGGAAGGCATATTTTTTTATTTTTATAGTGATTGTCTTTTGCATAGGCTGAATTTTTGCAGGATGAGGCGACGGTCTCATAGGTACTATTTTGAGTTATATTTAATTTTTTGATCGCTTGATATTACATTTTTTGTGAGGCAAAAGGGTTTCTGTCAATTTTCACTATTAAACAGGTTGACATTGTACATGTGCAAATGTCATCTGAATCTAACTCCGCTATTGATTTTTTTCTGTATGCCCCCATTTTTGTGCAATTATAACTTTTAGAATATGCTAATTAGCCTCTAGCCGCAGGCCTGCTGCTCGAGTCCTATTCAGAACTCTACCACTTGCCTTTTTAGGCTCTGCCCCCACCAGCCATTCCAGGCAGTGATTTGTCGCCCTAAGGGCTCATTCAGACCACAAGAGTGTTTTGTGGATCCGCAAAACATGGATGCCGGTCATGTGCGTTCTGCACTTTGTGAATCACACATGGTTGGCACTATCATAGAAAATGCCTATTCCTAGGACATGTTCTATCTTTTTTTACGAGGCTGCGGAACGGAACTATGGATGCGGATAGTACACGGTCTGCTGTCTATCTTTTTCGGCCCCATTGAAATTAATGGGTCAGCATCCATTCTGCAAAATTGGGGAACGGGTGCAGACCCATTCATACGGGTGTGTGAATGGACCCCAATGTTGGTGCTAAGTGTTAAGCTGATCGGCGGACCAGCAGTGAGTGGGAGCTTCCACTCCACCAATCCATGCAGACACACACACTCCAGCAGTGCCAAGAAGGAAGCAGGAGCGCTGTGACAACTAGTTTGCCCGCCCCAGCCGGGATTCTGCCCACTTGTGAGTGTCGCTGCCACCACCTGCCCCTGGCTATCCTAGAAATGAAGCCTGAACACTGCAACAGCCAGCCACCCCACATCCCCCAAAGGCAAAAGAAGAGAATGCTTGTCGCCTCTTATGACAATCTTTTTTTCTCCAGGTGTTGGGATTGGCCTCTTGTTTTTTTGAGTGGGTTTAACACAGAATAGCTTCTCTTGATATTTTTTGTATGGTCCATTTATATATTTGTACAGGTTAATCATTTCCCCCCTTAGATGTCTTTTTTCAAGACTAAACAAATTCAGTTCACTTAATCTTCCAGGATCTTAATGAGTTTAGTTGCTCTCCTCTGTACTTTTTCTAATACCAAGGCATCCTTTATTATGTACTGGTGCCCAGAACTGAACCATGTATTCCAGGTGAGGTTGCACCAAAGCTTTGTATAGTGGCAATATTACATCCCTGTCCTGCGAGTCCATACCTCTTAATACAAAACAAAATTCTGTTGGCCTTAGAGGCAGCTAACTGGCATTGCATGCTGTTATTTAGTCTATGATCCTTCTCAACAAGTGACTCTCCCAGTTTTACTTCCCCTAGGACATATGCTGCATGCAGATTATTAGCCTCCAAGTGCATAACTTTACATTTATCTACATTGAACCTCATTTGCCAAGTGGAGGCCCAAACGGTAAGTTTGTCCCGGTCAGCTTGTAACTTATGAACATCTTCCATAGACTGGACCACATTACAAAGTTTGGTGTCATCTGCAAAAATAAAATCACAGAAAATAATGCACTATAGCAATAGATGCAAACATAACATATGGACTAAGCACTCTTAGTCAATATATTTTGATCAAAACATTTCTGTGCCCACCTACCCAGTGCCATGATGGTCTCAGGTCTGGCAGGTCCTATGCTAAACCTACCTATGTTCAGGAGCACAGACCCTGCACATATAGTGTGTTGCTCTTAGTTACCTCTGTCTGCATCAGCAACCAATTAGAGGTCATCTGCAAAAATAGTCTAAATTTGCTTACCGAAATTTATCTTTCCTTGAGTCCAAAGGCAGCACAACACACAGGGTTAATGTCTTGCTCCTCCTGTCTAGGACAGAAGATAATCATTAGTAAATCACACTAATTAACCCTCTATAAAGGAGTGCACACCTAGTAGGTAGATGTGTTTTTTTTCCAAGCAATGTCTTTTTTAGGGAGGGATATTTGTGCTGCCTTTGGACTCCAGGAAAGAAATTTCGGTAAGCAAACTTAGACTTTCCTTATCGTCCTTCAGGCAGCACAACACAAAGGGATTTGTAAAACAGTATTAAACAAGGGGGGGGGGGGTCCAAATTGTAGCCTTGATAATCACTTGCCTGCCAAAGGCTGAATCACAAGCACCAGATACATCAAACTTATATTGTTTTGTAAAGATGCATGGAGAAGACCATGTAGAGGCTCTTCATATTTGATCCAATGCTTTTTTTTTCTCCTCTGCCCAAGCGACTAAGTGGACAGAGTTGAGTGTATTATGCCTCCACCTGGTAACTGGAGTGATTGAAATCTAGAAGCAGTATTCTTAATCCAAGTAGTGTAGGCTTGCTGGTCAGCTGACCTGAAGGACCCTGGTTCTACAATTACCAGTAGATGAAGCTTGTCTTGTTCAGCTGATTGAGGATTCTGGTAGATAAATTTCTAAACTTACATTCATGTCAGATGAGAGTTTTAGTAGGATATAGGCAGGGGCTGGCTGGCAAATTTTATCCTGGGGGGCAAGCACACAGCACCGACCCATCTGTAGCGGCCCGCCCTTAACCTGTTTAACTCCGCCTACCATATAAAGGCGGTAGAGGTAAATGGCTTTAAATCGTTAAAAGGCGGCAGCTGGTTGTGTTTTCATGTTGGATCCCAGATACAGGACATGGCTGAGTCCGTAGCAACAGCCTGATCATTAGAGGGACCAGATTTAACAACCCCTGAGCTGAAGAGACTCCATTAAGTACTATGGGGTCTGCTCAGGATGCTGCTCCTTTACCGGACAAAAAAGTCTTGCATGCAGGACTTTTCTGACCGGTCTTTTTAACAGAATCTGTGACCCAAACCCAAATGCAAATGTGAATGAATAGTATTAGACGTATAGCATCAGATGTATGTTTAACACAAATACAGAGCAAGAACCAAGATCTCTACATACATACAGCTCCAGAACCAAACCTAGAAGTCAAACACAGCACCAGAACCAAGTTCACTGCATGAATACAACACCAGAACCAGGCCCATATGTCAAATACAGCAACAAAATCAATAAGAAATATAGCACCATAACGAAACCCATAAGTCAAATACAGCACCAGAACCTAGTTCTCTACACAAATACATCAGCAGAACCAAGTTCTCTACATAAATACAGCACCAGAACCAAGTTCTCTACATAAATACAGCACCAGAACCAAGTTCTCTACATAAATACAGCACCAGAACCAAGTTCTCTACATAAATACATCACCAGAACCAAGTTCTCTACATAAATACATCACCAGAACCAAGTTCTCTACATAAATACATCACCAGAACCAAGTTCTCTCCATAAATACATCACCAGAACCAAGTTCTCTCCATAAATACATCACCAGAACCAGGTTCTCTACATAAATACATCACCAGAACCAAGTTCTCTACATAAATACATCACCGGAACCAAGTTCTCTACATAAATACATAACCGGAACCAAGTTCACTACATAAATACATCACCAGAACCAAGTTCACTACATAAATACATCACTGGAACCAAGTTCTCTACATAAATACATCACCAGAACCAAGTTCAATACATAAATACATTACCAGAACCAAGTTCTCTACATAAATACAGCACCAGATTTTAAATGTTTAGTACAGATACCATCTGAGTAGTCAGGTCCTCGCCATATGACCTTGTACGGTGTGAAACTACAGCTCCTAGTATGGCCTGAACAAGTATAAAGGGATGCTGGGAGTTGTTGATGTGCAAAACAGCATGCTACCACCCATCATCAGCTGTAGATCATCCAGGTGACTACAGCTCCCATCATACACAGTCAGTAGCAGAATAATCACTTCCATATAGTGACTTACAGGTGACGTCTCCTCCTGATTTCCTCTCCATCTGGTTCAGGCCACCATGATGACTTATCCCGTCCAAAATTCAGCTCTGCAGATTTTGCCAAGAAGATCTCTTCAGCTTCACACTTTACCAACACATTGGCATCCTGCATACTGACACAAACTCATCTTAGTGCCACATTCTGTGCCCTGAATATAACAGCAGCATTAGTGCTACACACAGGGCCCCCAATAGTAGTGCCACATACTCTGTGTCCTCTGTATATAGTGCCACATACTCTGTGCCCTCTGTATACAGTGCCATATGCCCTCTGTATATAGTGCCACATGCTCTGTGCCCTCTGAATATAGTGCCACATGCTCTGTGCTCTCTGTATATAGTGCCACATACTCTGTGCCCTCTGTATACAGTGCCACATACTCTGTGCCCTCTGTATACAGTGCTACATACTCTGTGCCCTCTGTATACAGAGCCATATGCTCTGTGCCCTCTGTATACAGAGCCACATGCTCTGTGCCCTCTGTATACAGAGCCACATGCTCTGTGCCCTCTGTGTATAGTGTCATATGCCCTGTGCCCTCTGTTTATAGTGCCACACGCAGTGCTCCTAATGCTAGTGCCACATGCTTGGTGCCCCTTATAAAACGTGCCTCTTATATGTGCCCCTTTGTGTATAGTGCCCCTTCAGTGTTCCCCCTTTATGTATAGTGCCTCTTCTGAGTGCCCCCTGAATACAGCGTACACACACTGTATTATAATACTCGGTAAAAGCTAGAATGCAGTGGGTGAGACGTCACTGGCTACAAGTTGCTAACGGTCACATGACAAGCTAGATGCAGTGGGTATATAGAGTATATACAGCAGTGTGTATAATATATATCTGTACACACTGCATCTATTATACCTCGTACCTCACATATCAGTACACTGCTGTATATACTATATATCTGTACTCACTGCATCTATTATACCTCGTACCTCACATATCAGTACACTGCTGTGTATACTATATATCTGTACACACTACATCTATTATAGCTCATACCTCACATATCAGTACACTGCTGTATATGCTATATATCTGTACACACTGCATGTATTATACTTCATACCTCACATATCAGTACACTGTTGTATATACTATATATCTGTACACACTGCATCTATTATACCTCATACCTCACATATCAGTACACTCCTGTATATACTATATATCTGTACACACTGCATCTATTATACTTTTATAATATATTCAGTATATACAGATATCTAGCATATACAGCTGTGTACTGATATGTGAGGTATGAGGTATAATAGCTGCAGTGTGTACAGATATATAGTATATACAGCAGTGTACTGATATGTGAGGTATGAGGTATAATAGATGTAGTGTGTACAGATATATAGTATATACAGCAGTGTACTGATATGTGAGGTGTGATGCATAAATTACACCTCAGTCACCAAATAATTGAAAAACACCAACACAAGCAAGTCACATTAAAATAACAAATCTTTATTATTGCAAAAAATTAATGGTAAAATCATGTACTAAAATCATAATAGTAGCAATAATCATGGTGGTAGGAACGGCACAAATGAACGGAAGGTACTGGTACGGAATCTAGTTATATATAAACAATCAAATCATTAACTTCACAGCAATCCAGGTATACATAGTAATAACAATCCACAAAGGGAAAAACTCATATAAAGTGCCTAGTGCAAAAGTAACACTGCGGATGCTGTGTGATCAACTATGGTCAGGGGGCAGCTAGCACAGCTGCTCCACAGACCATGTGGATCCATATAACAATAAATAATGTGGAATAGAAAAATACCGACCAGTCAATCCGTAAACCCCAACGTACATTTCACCACAATGGCTTCTTCAGGGACTGGGTTTTAGGGTTAGGGGTAAGGCAGGGCCTGTATTGGTGGTCAGTACTAGGTGGGCAGGGGCCAGTATTAGGGTTAGGGTAAGGCAGGGCCATTATGGGGGGTCAGAAATAGGGAGGCAGGGGCCAGTATTAGGTTTAGGGTTGCATGTAGAGAGTATAGGGGAGGGCAGTTTATACTTACCTGTCCAGGCGCAGTCCCACGATGCAGACCCGGCCTCTTCTGGCGGGTCTGCTCCTGAGGAAAGTCGCAGGCTGTAGATGCAGATACAATTGAGTTCAGAAGCCGCGGTGGCCCTGACATACACCGGCCCAGCCCGCCCCTGGATATAGGGCATCAACCTTAAAAGAGTCTTCTTGATGTTCTTTAAGATATGGCCCTTGCAAAGTCTGCACCTTCTTGGCTGATGCAATTGCCCACAGAAATAAACCTTCCAAGCCTTAGTGGTGCTTCTGTAAGAGGTTCAACCAGGGTCTTGAGGAGAACAACCTGATCCCAGGCTGGAATAGGAGGCTTAACGATTTAAATTGAATAAAAAACGTTAAAAAAATGCATGAATGCACGAAGGCTCCATCTATGCAAGCAGTGGCAGCTGTGAAATGCAGCCTAAACTGGAAACCTTCCTGTAAAAAAAAGCAAAACTTCAGGCAGGTCAGGATTCTGCAAAGTTTTCACCACCACATCTTACAAGCCCTTCTTTAGTCATGTACCGTCAGAGTCCAGGCTGTGAACTGAAACATCTCTGGTGTGGATGCTGTAGGCCTGCTTTAACGAGAAGATCTAGCTGGACTGTATGTTCAATAATTTCCTCTGGAAAGTTGTAGCCAGTGTGGGATCATGCCCTCCTGGCCAGATGAGCACTGTGGCTATGGCTGAGACTCATCTAATTTTCCTGAGCACTCCCGAGGATATGAGGGGAAATGGAGGAAAATTTGGATGAAAAGTTCCTTCCAAACTGAAAGACAGGCCATCTATTATTTCTGGTGGATCCACTTGATTAAGGGAGCAGAACTTCTTAAGCTTTGTATTGGGGCCTCTCCCTATTGCATCTAAATGGGGTACCCCATCTGCACACAATCTGTTAAAGATACAGTCACTGATACTTCAACTGTGACCTACTTAACAGATCCGCCTGAACATTCAGAACACCTTGAATGTGGATGGCTGTCTATGGCTTGACATTCCACTGCCCAAGTCATAATTTGACTGCGTTGACTTTACTGTGGATCAGAGCGAGTCCTGTGCCAATTGATGATATAGCACATGGTGGAGCTAGATAAATTGCTCCCAGGTCTCTGATATTGGATCACAGATACAAATCTTGAGTAGACCAACTCCCCTGAACTCAAAGAATGTGGAAGTGTACTTCCTGACCAGAGTTATTGGAACAGCCAGAAAATCTACTTTGTTCAGTATTTTTTGGACGAAGCCATCAAGACAGGAGTTTCTTGCTTGATTACCACAAGACGAACCAGACTTTATAAAACATTGGTTTCTTCCTGAAACAATGCTGGTCTACAATGTAGACTAATGCCCATGTTACAGCTTCTATCAAAGAGGTCATGAAAGTATATATTTGTAGTCAGAGAGGCTGCCCTGGCCTGATCTGATAGCAATCATCTTGATTAGCGACAGGAGTGGCAGTTGCACAGGAGTAGGGGCGGGGCTTGCACAGTAGATGCTGGGGGAGCCCTACTCAAATATTTGCTGTGGGGCCCAGTTATTCCTAGTTACTCAATTGGCACTTGGTGATGGGACCTTAGATCTCACATTCACCTTGATTTCTGGATCCGCTCCTGTGAGAGCTTGATCCGCTCCTGTGAGAGAGTGATGGCCAACCTGAGAACCTGCGATGGGTTGGCAGTAACATGCATACAAGACTATATGAGATCTTGGCCCTGAAATCGTCCTGCTGGTGCATACTGATAAAACAGCAATTCACATTAAATTCTTCCAAGAAGGTATTTGATTAGACACGTCAGATCTAACCTCCATGTTAAGTCCTGAAACAACCACCATATGAGGCTTTATGAAGGGTTGAGTTATTTGCCTTGGGGGGGCAATTCCTTAACCTGAGGGAGTAACCTGGGTACAAGATTCTATCCAGGTGTCTGACGTAATCCTTGCACAATTTGAGGAAAGGTTTTGTAATCTTGCTCCCACTGGAGGCCTGGAGTCCTAAATTTGATGTTTTATCCAAATTCTACTTTCTAGTGCTTGGAGAGCCTGAAACTTAGAAATAGTCTTTTCTATCCGTCCCTTTTGAGGCCCTCTTAGGTGGTCTTTGGAATAAAAATGACAAGAATGAAACTATACCTAGAGGAATTTTGTGGAAAGGAGACCCCTCTATAACAACGAATGATTCTAAATAGAATTAATTTGGTGAGGAAACAATGGCGCTAACAGAATGTCCCTCTGCACAGAGTGTCTATGTGGACCACATAAAGTAGGAGGCACATTCAGGACCCATTCACACAAAAGTATTTTTTCATTCTGACGCTGTCGACAGGACTTTGTTTTCCGTCCAGCATAACGGAAACCAGACAGATCAGTTATGCTTTCCCATAGGCTTCTATTATGACGGATCAAAACGGAATGCCTCTTAAAGGTGTCCGTTTTGATTTCAGTCCTATGGATTCCATTTTAACGATGTTATAACGGAAAGCTAGAATGGAATCCCTAACGGTGATGTGAAAGAGCCCTAACATGTATGAGAAACACCTGTTTAAAACATATTGAGAGAGTTAGTTAACCACTTGTTCCATCTTTACTTAACATGTTACCCATCAAGTTTAGCTCAGCTGCACCTATATACTTCTACTCCAAAATGGTTCCTGAGATGGAGACACTGCTGCAGGCCTGAAGGTAATAACAGTGCTTGTAACGGCCAAACCAGCACTTCTAACAGGGATACACCCTGAATATACATTAACAGTTTGCAGGGAACCCCCGCTGCATATGAGAAACTCACCAGGACACTCTAGGATAAACCTCAGCTCAATCATCCCATGGAACAGCCGATGGGGAAAATAAACTCTGGAAGCCACTTTCCAGATGAGTCATGTCATGTAGTTAATTCTAGAGCACACCTCCAGCACTATTACCTGCATATAACTCTGGACATACTTCCAGATCAGTCATGTCACGCAGTTAATTCTAGAGCACACCTCCAGCCCTATAAACTGCATATAAGGCCTCATGCACACGAACGTGTGCCGGCCGTGCCCGTGCTGCGGGCCGCAAACTGTGGTCCGCAATGCACGGGCACTGACGGTGAGGCCACCGCATGCGGATCGCGGACCCATTCACTTGAATGGGGTCCGTGATCCGCATCTGAGGGTCCGCACTGCAAAAAAGTAGTGCTTGCGCTACTTTTTTGCGGTGCAGAGACACGGCCAGAAACACCATGGAAGCACACCGTAGTGCTTCCGTGGTGTTCCGATCCATGCCTCCGCTCCGCATCTCCCGAATTGCGGACCCATTGAAGTGAGTGGGTCCGCCGTGATGCGGGCTGCACATGGCCGGTGCCCGTATATTGCGCACCCGCCGTATGCTGCCCGCAGCACGGGCACGGCCTAACTGTGCATGAGGCCTAACTCTGGACACACTTCCAGATTAGTCATGTCATGCAGTTAATCATGGAGCACACCTCCAGCCCTATAATCTGCATATAACTCTGGACACTCTTCCAGAACCTCATATGATACTCTGGACACCACATCCAGTTATATAATATTAGGCTTAACAACCATACTGGCCTTCACAGCAGCAGGAGCCTCTGTATGTGTGAGCTTCATTGTCCTAAACAGAAGAAAAAAAAACATATCTACCTACTGGGTGTGCACTCCTTTATAGGGGGTTAATAAGTCTGATTTACTAATGATTATCTTCTGTCCTAGACGGGAGACATTAACCCTTTGTGTTGTGCTGCCTGAAGAACGATAAGGAAAAAAACAACACTATTAATCCCATCCTCTATGTCATCAGTAAATAAGTTAAATAATGGCGGACCCAGCAGAGAACCCTGGGGTACACCACTTATAACCGGGGACTAGAGATGAGCAAATTTTTCAAAAACTCGATTCGGTCGGTTCGCTGAATTTTCTAAAACAATTCGATCCGAATTAATTTGTGGCAAATCGCGTAAAAAAACAGCTACTCCCTGGCTGCAGAGATTCTGTATAGTGGTGTAGAACACTGTGCCTTGCAGTAACACACATAGGGAGTCTGCTGTGGTAGTGAAACAATACTGTGAGTCAGTATGATATGCAGATGACAGGCATCGCTTTTAGAATCACTGCACGCTTAATATATTTAGCCAGTTATGGGGCCAAAACTGATCAAATAATTCAAGTGTGAACTTGACCTTACAGGTCAATGTTAACGCCAGCTATAAAGAACCATGCAGAGGCCCAAAATGGAGGTGGCAGTGGCAGCAGCTGTAGCATCGGGAGACTACAGAGTGGTATGACGACAGTGTGGAGGTGGCAGCAGCTGTAGAATCAGACAGTGTGGAGGTGGCAGCAGCTGTAGAATCAGGAGACCACAGAGTGGCATGACGACCGTGTAAAGGTGGCAGTAGCATCAGGAGCAGCATACAGAGTGGCATGACGACAGTGTGGAGGTGGCAGTGGCAGCAGCTGTAGCATCAGGAGACTACAGAGTGGTACGATGACAGTGTGGAGGTGGCAGTGGCAGCAGCTGTAGCATCTGTAGACTACAGAGTGGTACGATGACAGTGTGGAGGCGGCAGTGGCAGCAGCTGTAGCATCAGGAGATGACGGTGTGGAGGTCGCAGCAGACTACACAGTGACACGACAACAGTGTGGAGGCAGGATCATCATCATCAGCAGACTACATATTGGCACGACGACAGTGTGGAGGTGGCAGTGGAAGTAGCTGTAGCATCAGGAGACTACAGAGTGGTACAACGACAGTGTGGAGGTGGCAGTGGCATCAGGAGACCACAGAGTGGCACGACGACAGTGTGGAGGCAGCATCAGCAGCAAACTATAGAGTGGCATGAAGACAGTGTGGAAGCCACATCTGCAGCAGCAGACTAAAGAGTGGCACGACGACAATGTGGAGGGAGCAGCAGCAGTATCATCATCAGGAGACCACAGAATGGCAGGATGACAGTATGGAGGCAGCAGTAGCATCAGGAGACCACAGAGTGGTGCGAGGACAGTGTGGAGGCAGCAGTAGCATCAGGAGACCACAGAGTGGTACGAGGACAGTGTGGAGGTGGTAGTGGCAGCACCAGGAGATTACAGAGTGGCATGACGACAGTGTGGAGGTGGCAGTAGCAGACTACAGAGTGGCACGACGACAGTGTGGAGGTGGCAGTGGCAGCATCATTAGCATCAGGAGACCACAGTGTCTCTTCACGCCGATTAAGTCGCTCTCTCCCCAAGGAGAGATAATACCTCCAAACCCTAACAGGCCTCTCACTCAGTTAAGCCAGTACTCTCTGCTCTACACTGATGAGGGGCAATCCCGCTGAAACAGCTGTCTGCGGATGAGGTGCTGGCTTGGAGGTATAGAGTAGAGTTGGCAGTTGCAGCAGCTGTAGCATCAGGAGACTACAGAGTGGCATGACAACAGTGTGGAGGCAGCAGCAACAGACTACAGAGTGGCACGATGACAGTGTAGAGGTGGCAGTGGCAGTAGCATCAGGAGATCACAGAGTGGCATGATGACAGTGTGGAGGTGGCAGTGCCAGCAGCAGACTACAGAGTGGCATCACAACATTCTGGTGGCAGCAGCAGCAGACTACAGAGTGGCACGACGACAGTGTGGAGGCAGCAGCAACAGACTACAGAGTGGCACGATTACGACAGTGTAGAGGTGGCAGTGGCAGTAGCATCAGGAGATCACAGAGTGGCATGATGACAGTGTGGAGGTGGCAGTGCCAGCAGCAGACTACAGAGTGGCATCAACAACATTCTGGGTGACAGCAGCAGCAGACTACAGAGTGGCACGACGACAGTGTGGAGGCAGCAGCAACAGACTACAGAGTGGCACGACGACACGTGTAGAGGTGGCAGTGGCAGTAGCATTAGGAGATCACAGAGTGGCATGATGACAGTGTGGAGGTGGCAGTGCCAGCAGCAGACTACAGAGTGGCATCACAACATTCTGGTGGCAGCAGCAGCAGACTACAGAGTGGCACGACGACAGTGTGGAAGTGGCAGTGGCAGCAGCTGTAGCATCAGGAGACTACAGAGTGGTACGATGACAGTGTGGAGGTGGCAGTGGAAGCAGCAGACTACAGAGTGGCACAACGACAGTGTGGAGGTGGCAGCAGCATAATACCAAGTTGTACAACGACAGTGTGGAGGCGGCATTGGCAGCAGCTGTAGCATCAGGAGATGACAGTGTGGAGGTGATAGTGGCAGCAGACTACAGAGTGACACGATGACAAAGTGAAGGCAGCATCATCAAGAGGCCACAAAGTGGCACAATGACATAGTGTAGAATTGGTAGTAGCAGCATCAGGAGGCCACAGAGTGGCACAATGAAAGAGCGTGGAAGTGGCCACAGTAGCAGTATCAGGAGGCTACGGAGTGGCACAATGACAGAGATGGCAAGGGGAAAGTTCCTATCACCACTAATGTCTGTGCTTGAGGAATTGAAGTAGAACAAGTGTCAATTGTTATCAACTTTGACCTGTCTGTGACTGTAGAATGTCTGACAAAGTGGCAAGGTGACATAATGTGGAGGCGGCAGCAGCATCATGAGACCACAGAGTAGCATAACGACAGTGTGGAAGTGGCAGTGCTAGCAGCAGAAGACTACAGAATGTCACAACGACAGTGTGGAGGTGGCAGTGGCAGCAGCTTTAGCATCAGGAGATAACAGTGTGGAGGTGGCAGTGGCAGCAGACTACAGAGTTGCACAACGACAGTGTGGAGGTGGCAGTGGCAGCAGCTGTAGCATCAGGAGATGACAGTGTGGAGGTGGCAGTGGCAGCAGACTACAGAGTTGCACAACAACAGTGTGGAGGCAGCAGCAGCAGCAGACTACAGAGTGGCATGATGACAGTGTGGAGGCAGCAGCAGCAGCAGACTACAGAGTGGCATGACGACAGTGTGGAGGCATCACCAGCAGCAGCAGACTACAGAATGGCATGACGACAGTGTGGAGGTGGCAGTGGCAGCAGCTGTAGCATCAGGAGATGACAGTGTGGAGGTGGCAGTGGAAGCATACTACAGAGTTTCACGACAACAGTGTGGAGGCAGCAGCAGCAGACTACAGAGTGGCACGATGACAGTGTGGAGGCATCACCAGCAGCAGCAGACTACAGAATGGCATGACGACAGTGTGGGGAGGTGGGTGGCAATAACAGTACCTGCTGACAATGGTGGGTATATGAAGGAGCACTTGGCATCAGATGTGTGGCATCGGGCGGGTGGCAGCATCAGAATAGTGGCTGAGGCAGGTAGCCCAAAGAAACCGATCTCTAGTCAAGGCAGCATGGGTGATCTAATCTGATGCATCAGGCATTGGTGGGTGGAAATCCTGGCTGATCCACACCTGATTCATCTTGACAAAGGTCAGTCTCTACTGGCCGGGCAAGGCAGCTTTTCCAGAACAAACTTGGCCAGTTGCGGCCACAAATCCAGTT
>ONZH01025958.1:0-29474 GCA_900303285.1 Rhinella marina
TCACAATAACTGATGGAAATAACTGATCAAATAATTGATATGAACAACCCTTAGTGAGACTTAATGGGAAAGCAATCCTTATGTCATTAGGAAACCGAAGCCAAAGACGCTTTGCACTCCACATAGACAAGGAATTACATGTTTAAGCAGGAAACAATCTTTCAAACTAGAGTTCCCTGACAGAAATAATAGACTGCCAGAAAAAAAGTCTTCCCAGCCAGATGGGCCCCTGGTATTACCTTAGGAGGGTTACCGCTGAGATGAGACTACATGATCTGTAACAAGGCTGAAATTTAGCTCCACTAATGTTTTTTTGGGGGGGCTTATCTCCTCTAGGGCAAACATTTTAAGGGAGCTAAGTACAGCTTTAAATAATGAAGGATATGAATGTGCGCCATCATGAAACAAAGATCCTCAGAATCCTCCTAGGTCACAGAGACAGTCCACATCCAGATGAGAAAAGGTGAAAGGAGTCGTAGATAAGCGAGGACTTATAGTAATATGAGCAGAAAGCATCTGACCCGCTGAGAAAGTAAATCCATTCCACAACCTGCACCATGTCTGCACTTTCCTGCATTGTCCACAGTTGAGTCACATACTAACATGGATTTTTGGGATTCTTTGCCGAGTTCTGTACCTGTAACATATTACTTCGCTCACATATACATACAAGCTACATATGAGCCACTCCCAGATCCTTAGAGCTGCTGTGATTCCGCTGCTGCAGTAAGATCTCACACTGTGCAGAGCCACAGATGTAGCAGAGCTAAAAAAAAATAACACTGATAACACATGGCACAGAGTTATCTCATACATCATTGTGAAACTATTGAATACATTGAGAGAGTTAACCTCTTGTGCTATTTTTTACTTAACACGTTACCCATCAAGTTTAGCTTAGCTGCACCTGTATATGACTACTCCAAAATGGCTCCTGAGATGGAGACACTGCTGTAGGCCTGAAGGTAATAGCAGCGCTTGTAATGACTGAACCAGCACTTCTCACAGAGACACACCCTGAATATACATTAATAGTTTGCAGGGAACCCCCGCTGCATGAGAAACTCACCAGGACACTCCAGCTCAATCATCCCATGGAACAGCCGATGGGGAAAATAAACTCTGAAAACCACTTTCCAGATCAGTCATGAATGGAGTTAATTTCTGGAGCTCACATCCATCTCTATAACCTGCATATAACTGTGGACACTACATCCAGATCAGACATGTCAGCAGTTAGATCAGGAGACACCTCCAGTCCTATAACCTGCATATACTGTATATATATATAGATTACCAACGCATGGGGACATTATACTACAGAGGGACAAAAGGGTGAGAACATTATATACACTAGCACTATAGAGGGCATATACTATGGGGGACATATATATACTACCACTGCAATGAAGGCATTGTACTATAGGGAAACTACAGAGGGGTAAGAGCATTATATATATAACTACAGGGGGACCACAGAGGGGAAAGAGCATTATATATACTACCACTACAGGGGGCATTATAATACGGCCTGGCACACTATAGGGGGCGTTATTAGTACAAGTACTGTGTGGGCATTATTATGATTGGGCACAATATGGAGGGCACTACTACTAATGGATCACTCTTGGGGAACATTCATATTGTAACGTGCGAGCACTGTATCGCTCGGCTCCCGTGTGAAATGCCCGCAGGCATTGCGGATCCGTCCTCAGCTGCGTGTAGCCAATGGGGACGGATCATTTGGTATGACACTCATACCAAATGGATCCGTCCCATTGACTTACATGCAGCTGAGGACGGATCCGCAATGCCTGCGGGCATTTTACGGGAGCGAGCGATACAGTGCTCGTAAACGAGGAGTTCGCTCATCTCTATTCCTGACCAGTAATTTCAGTTTTTGTTTTTTCACTCCTTGCTTTTGGATCCATATCTATATTACTTGTTAGTTCACATAGTCGTATAAGGGCTGTGGGCAAAGATTAGTTTCCAATGACAACCATTTAATATTACAATGTGGTCAGAAACTATTTAATTCAATTTTTTAAAGGGGTGTGAAGGAATGAAAAAACGGCAAATTGGACATTTTGATTTATTTTTTGTTATAGAATTTGCGTATGGTATAACTACGTTTGTATTAATACTTGGGACAGGCGATACCTATTATCTTTAATTTTTTGCTTAATTTTCCAAATACCAAATTTTCAATCCAATTCCTCCCCTGGCCCTACAGGAGAATACAGCACCACATATTGTACTCTCGCATTCCAGCGATGTCTCCTCTGATGTTCTCTTCTCTCATCTTCTCCATTGGGAGATCAGACCACCATGATAACTTCTTTGAGCCGCTTCTCCTCTCTGTAGCGTTTGCCACATAGACATTCTAAATAAGTTCCTCCCATGGGTGTGCTACATTTAGGGGCTCGTCCGGGATACTTGTGGCCCGCCTACTTGTGAGTGACTCCGCCCATTTTCCCCAAAATGTCTCAAAGCCAGACAGAAACAACCCTAGACTCACAGGCTGTTTCAGAGTGGTGCCAGACACTCCAACTAGATCAGAGTCACTGTTTAGGCCTGTTCATCTCCACCTCCATTCTCACCCAGCGACAGATTTACCAGATAATGGATGAGACTTTATCCGGAAGTCGTTGTTTAATTAAAGGCCTGAAGCAAGACCAGAGTGGTAACAGCATGAGAGTTCTACTGGAACTAGACTGTCCTGTTGCTAATCTAGTGGTGCCTGACAATTTTGAAGTAGGAGCTGAAAAATACAAAGTGCAAATAGTACTTAGGCACCAGCCAAAGACCCGCAGATGCCAGTTCTAAGTCAACCTTCAGCTCAAACAACCACTACCGCCACAATTGGCCCAGAGTTTCTGAATGCTCTCGGTGACTTAGTGGAAAAGTGTGCCAAGTCAGGACATTCAACGGGTAGATACAAACGCCTTCCTATGTTCTCAGGGACTTAGCCTCTCCCATCTGGAGAAGAAAGCTTTGAGGCCTGGATGGAACAGGCTCTGCAAGGTCTGGATGAATTGGAAATCTCTGAAATTTTAAAAAGGAAAGGATAGCGGAAAGTTTGAAAGGAATAGCTGCTGATACTATTAGGAATCTTAAGCTGAGTAGAAAGAGTGCACCGCACATGACTACTTAGAGGCATTACAGGACAGAGGGAGTCTCTGAACTTTTGTTACAGTTTGAGCACACTTATCAAGAAAAGGGAGAGAAGCTTGTCCCTTTATATACACCGTCTGGATAAAACATTGCATCAGATAATGCTGAAGAAAGGGATGGATGTCAACTCGGTGGACAGTGTCAGAGTGAAGAAGATACTTCGAGGTGCTCTACCCTTAGATCGATAATGCTCAAGTTGAGCGTCTCAAGGGAACTGTGACACCTTAGATATAATCAGCTGGTCAAGTTAGTTCGAGAAGAGGAAGCAATGTTGGAGGCAAAGGAGGTCAGTGCAAGGGTCCCAGGAACTTTTAGTACTAAAGTGCAGACAGCACAAGCTTGTTGTACAAGGGAGGAGTTAGCTCAACTGAGAGAACAAGTCTCAAAGCTAACTGAACTGGTGACTCTGGTAGCTGGCACTAAGTTATAACCGGATAAAAATGCTGAAACTGTTCGTTTAGGTTACTGCCCCCCCAGAAGGTGGAAGGAAAAGCCATAATCTGTTACAAGTGCGGAGGAAAAGGGCATGTTAGGAGTCAATGCCCCAGTCCTGAAACCTCAAAGGAACTGCCAGCAGGACAGTAGCCGGGAAACTTCAGGGGGCCCCAGTGAAGGAGTCAGCTGGGCGTCCAAGAAGAAGGAACTCCAAGCAAGCAAAACCGAGGGATGACCATCCTTCCTTCAACCCTCGAGTTAAAACCAAGACTGAAAATCCAACCTATACCATTGAAGTGGGTAAGAGACAGAACTAAGCCATAACACAGGAGAAGTTGGTAGAGGAGTCCTCCATGTATGAAAACTCTCAAAGTACCATAGGTCGGCCCAAAACTAGATGTCAGAAGGTTGTGTCTGGTGCTACAACAGACATGAGATCAAGAATACCTCCTAAGTTAACCGGGCCTTCTCCAGTAGTTTCAGTCCGGATTGAAGGAGTGTACAGCAAAGCCCTGTTGGATACAGGCGCTCAGATAACAGTACTTTTTAGAGACTTCTACCAAAAACATCTGACGCATCTCCCTCTTCACAACTTAATGAATCTGGAGATCTGGGGCCTCAGCGACACTAAGTTCCCTTATGATGGTTATGTGTCTCTCAAGTTGGAGTTTCCTTTTTCTGTGGTGGGATCAACGGAAGTCTTCAAAACTTTGGCTGTTGTCTGCCCTAGGCCTAAAGAAGGTGGGGAAGCAGCCATGCTGGTAGGCACCAACACCGACTTTGTGCAAAGAATGTTGACACCACAATTGGAGAAACAGTGCACCCAGTGTTGAGGCCCATGTTTGCCCTGCTAAAGTCTCAGGAAAGATATCAGAAGGAAGATATCGGTCATGTGTGGACTCAATCAAATAAAGAATATACTGTTCTACCCGGTAAAGTTACCTGCTTGAGGGCCAAGATTAAAATGTACAGTGACAGTACCAGTTCTCACCTTATGATGGAGATGGATCCTGAAGCAGATTTACCTCCTGGAGTAGAGTTGGTGCCAGAAGTCTGGCCATCAAGCAAAGCAAAGCATCCATGGGACTCTCTCCAAGTGGCGTTGAACACTGGAAGTGATCCAGTAGTGTTACGGTCCTCTGTACGCCTCGGGAAGGTTTACAATGCTACCCCTTTACCCTCCGCAGCCCTCCTTGGAGCAAGGCCAGAAGCTGTTGAGGCCCTGATTAATGAAGTTGATATAGGAGGAGGTCAGATGTCACCAGAGTGGGTAGACAAAGCCAGAGAGTGTTAAAAGCTCGGAAAAAACTGTTTCTCTGAACATGAGCTGGACATGGGATGTGCAAAGAGTGCGCAGCACCAGAAACGGTTGAAAGATGACAGACCTTTCCGAGAACGCCCTAGAAGAGTAGCCCTTGGTGATTTGGAGGATCTACGTAAACACCTGGAAGAACTTAAAGCAGCTGGGATAATCAGAGAGTCCCAAAGTCCTTATACTTCACCTATAGTCGTGGTGCGTAAGAAGAATGGCACCATACAGATGTGTGTTGATTACCGGACTCTAAATCAGCGAACCATTCCTGATCAGTATGCCACACCTCGGATTGAAGATGCTTTTGAATTGTTTAGTGGGGTAAGTGGTTTAGTGTCTTGGATTTAAAGAGTGGATACTATCAGATTCCAATGAATCCTGAAGACAGGGAATTGACGGCCTTTATCTACCCAGGTGGATTCTTTGAATTTAATAAGATGCCACAAGGGCTTATGGGAGCTCCAGCTACATTCCAGAGACTCATGAAGAAGACTGTGGTGACATGCATCTGCTAGAAGTGATCGTATATTTGGATGATATAATAGTGTTTGGAAAAACACTGGAAGAACACACTGACCGGCTGATGAGAGTCTTGGACCAGCTTGAGCAGGAAGGTTTGAAGCTGTCTCTTGAGAAGTGCAAGTTTTTCCAGCCTTCTGTGACTTATGTAGGGCATGTGGTTTCAGCTGAGGGGATCGCCTCTGACCCAGCAAAAGTGGAAGCCGTGACATCATGGCCTAAACCCCGAACTATCACTGAAGTGCGTTCTTTCCTGGGGTTCTGCAGTTACTACAGAAGATTTGTCAAGCAGTTCTCCAAATAGCAAGACCTCTCAATCAGCTGCTGCAGGATGAGGTGGAATCTGGTGACACTGATGAAAAGGGGACTCTCTTGAAACAAAAGGGGCTCAGAAATTCAAAGGAGTGCATTGAAGACCGTTGGAATCCTGAATGTGAGCAAGGCTTTCGAACAGTTGAAGCATTGCCTTACCCATGCTCCAGTGCTAGCCTATGCTGACCCTGCCAAGCCATATGTACTACATGTGGATGCAAGCCAAGAAGGTCTTGGAGGAGTGTTATATCAAGAACATGACAAGAAGCTAAGACCAGTGGCTTTTGTGAGCAGAAGTTTGTCTCCCACAGAGAAGAACTATCCAGCCCACAAACTGGAATTTTTGGCTCTAAAATGGGCGGTGTTGACAAATTACATGACTACTTGTATGGAGCTGAATTTGAAGTTCAAACTGACAATAACCCCTTGACTTATATCCAGACCACTGCCAAACTGGATGCTACAGGTCATCGGTGGATGGCTGCCCTGTCAAATTACAACTTTAGCCTCAAGTACTGCCCAGGAAAAGAAAATGGGGATGCCGATGGACTTTCCCGAAGACCTCATGGCAGAATGCACCCTGATGATGACTGGGTGGAAATCCCCGCACCTGGGGTGAGAACCATGTGTCAATATGTCAGCTGTCAATCTCAAGATGGGTGTTGGGCACAAAAGCTAGGGCTACATGAAGAGAGTGTGTCTGAAGTCTGATGTAATCGCGTTACTTTGGAAGCTTCACCTCTTCCCGCTATCACACAAAGTAATTTGAAAACAGATCAAAAAGACGACCCACTTTGTCGGCTGGCTGTTGAGGCTCTACAGAAAAGGCAAGTTGATATACTGCACACAGATGATCATCCTTTGGCTAAACTCCTTGTCAAAGAATGGGATCGGTTGAAAATCCGCCTTGGGCTGGTCTACCGAAGAGCCCCAAGCCCTTTAGACAGTGAGAAATGGAAACTACTACTTCCTCAAAAGTACAAGGAGGTGATACTTCAATCACTGCACGATTACCATGGCCATCTGGGTTATGATCTGGGTTATGATCGAACTTTAAGCCTAGTCAGGGACAGATTCTACTGGCCATGTATGAAGCAAGATGTAGAAGATTATTGCCGTTCTTGTCTTCGCTGCATTCAGAGGAAAACCCTGCCTGCTAGAGCTGCTTCTTTAGGAAAAATGGAAAGCATAGGGCCGTTGGATCTTGTTTGTATTGACTTTTTATGCATTGAAACAGATGAAAGCAGAGTCAGTAATGTATTAGTGTTGACTGACCATTACACAAGATACGCTCAAGCTTTCCCTACACGTGACCAAAAAGCCATCACAGTGTTGTTAAAAAGTTCTTTGTGCACTATGGCCTTCCAAGGAGGATACATTCGGATCAAGGACATGACTTTGAAAGCAAGTTGATTTATGAGCTACTCACATTGCTGGGGGATACAAAAGAGCCTTACAACCCCATATCACCCACAAGGGGATCCTCAGCCAGAGCGTTTTAACAGAACACTGTTAGACATGTTAGGCACCCTGTCAGCCGAGAAGAAAGCCCATTGGAGCCGGCATGTAGCTACTGTCGTCCATGCATACAACAGTACTCTGAAGTGATGCTACAGGATTCTCTCCATACCTGCTCATGTTTGGAAGAGAGGCATGGCTTCCAGTTGATTTGGTTTTTGGTGTTACTGCTGATGACACGCCAGTACAGTCACATGCAAGCTATGTGAAAAGATTAAAGGAAAACTTGAAACAGGCCTATGAACAGGCTGAAGCTGCTGCTGGGCGACGTCACCATCAAAATAAAGCCCTGTATGACAAAAAGGTGAAGGTCCATGACTTACAACCAGGAGACAGAGTTCTTTTAAGAAATCTTGGCCTTCATGGAAAAAACAAGCTGGCAGATCGTTGGGGTTCACAAATCTACATCATCTGCTCGCAGTTGCCCAACATCCCAGTGTATCAAATTCGACCAGAAGGGAAAGAAGAACCCATAAAGACATGGCATCGAAATAATCTTATGCCTTTGACAGAATCTGCCAGGAACATAAATCCAGAACCTAGACTGGCTTAGCGAAAACCCAACTCTAGGCATTCTAGGAGACTCAAGCGAAGAGAACCTTTACTCCCAACTCAGGAAGACACTGTCCCACCAGAAGAGACAAATACCAGCGAGGATGAGTGGGAACTGGATGAGTTTTTCCATGACTGGAACATGGACCCTACACTAGACATTAATCTGAACATCAATGCTCCAGAATTCATTCCCCAACAAATTCAGAAAGAGCTGGATGATCAGTCTGCCCCAGATGCAGGTGATTCTTTGCCAAGTGACAATGGAGAGACACTGATTCCCCTGATGAAGGCTCTGCAAGTTCTGCTGAAGCAACCTTTCCTAGTAATGAGGACAAGGGGGATGAAGTTGTGCAAGGCACATTTCAAAAAAAGGAACAAGATGGGTATGAGTCAGGTCATGAAACAAGACCTTCAAGAACCATTAGACCTCCACAAAGACTTACCTATGATTCCCTGGGACATAGTACAGAAGAGCCTATTAAGACTGCTCATCGACTGACCTTCGCCCATTCTCCCTTAATCATTAGTTCACTTGGTGACACCCTACCCCAGACAAAGTGTGGTAATGTGCCTTGATGGGATGTTCCTCTTGCGTATAATGCTACTGCTCACTTGATGGTGTATTAATAGTTTGTATTTTATATTAACCCATGTGTTTCTTTCTCATCTTGAGAGGACTCAAGACTTCAAGTGGGGGGAGAATGTAGAGTCCCTCTCCTAGTGACATTCTTCAGAAAATAAACAGTTAATGTTGTTTAGCTCAGGATGTATTTTTGGCAATGGATTATACTCAGAGCTGTTCTGAACTACAATATCCAAGATCCCTCATGGTCAATTGGGGGAGGGGCAGGAAGGGGAGGAGTTCTAAGGTCCTGGGGGCCAGAGACTAGTTCCAGAGCTACAGGAAGAAAAGTGAAGGACTTATGTTTTCTTACCTAAGGGACATTGGATCACTACAAAAAGGACCTATAAAGAACCTGCCTGTTAACAGACACGTGCCCGGGCCATGAGTAAAACAAGTGACAGTTGTGATAGCTGGAGAGACACAGTGTGGTGTGAGGCAGCCACCATTTTAGGAAGGACACATGGTGGAATTGTAATGCAGTCTGCCATTTTCAAAGAGAAATCTTAGTACCACAAGTTTGAATGAGTCTCAAATGCATCCACAGTGCTCCACATAGAATTCTGAAGACTGGAGTGAGATAAAGTTCAGTGTTGTGAAGTGTATCTGTACAAGTAAGGGGGATAAGTGTCTCAGGAATTGATCGCAGCTGCCTGTGATTCCCCACCTGTCTGTAAAGGGAGAGACTGCATTGCCAG
Source organism: Rhinella marina (assembly GCA_900303285.1). NCBI lineage: Eukaryota > Metazoa > Chordata > Amphibia > Anura > Bufonidae > Rhinella > Rhinella marina. The sequence goes on from ONZH01025958.1 coordinate 9,146, forward strand.
TGATCACTATTCTGGGAGCTACTGGATTTACAGTTGTGGCTGTTTTGGATCATTTCCTTTGTTTCAAGAGGACCTGTGTTTTTTTTTTCTTTTTCTTCTTTGCTTCATTATTGGACTCCATTTTGTTTTTTGGTACTAGAGGACTGTGGACACATTTTTTCCTTAAACCTGTTTTTCCTCTCATCTCAGATAAAAGTCTCTGAGGGTCTTTCTAACCAGCTGGTTTATAGAGTTTATTGTGTGATAAGATTCATTCATGATTTATTGATGACATTGCCTTATTTCATTATTGGTGGCTAACTAGCCAATCGTTTATTTTGCCATTTCGTATTGCAACATATATATTGCAATTTACCTGCTTTAAGTGAAATTCAACTAACCGGTTACAATAAATGTGTTTTTTCCTGCTGAAAAAGAAAAAATTGTTTCAGAGCATTGGGGAATAAAAAGGGGTGTCACCAAGGTTTCAGGCAGGGGTCACCTCCCATATTCTAAATAAGCTCCACCCACGGGTGTGCTACACATAAAACACTGATGTCTCTCAGTACAGATAATGTAAATGTCCTAGGTTTTATCTGCCTGGCTGAAGGCTCCTCACTGTGGAGGCCTCCTGTGACTCATGATGGGGGGAGGGAGAGGGCCTGCTGAGTCTGATCTGCTCTCCACATGTCACCTGCAATAAATGTCTAATGTCTCTGGACAGAAGAGTCAGACTGTAGTATGACAGCCCTAGCCCCACGCTGCCATGGATGGTGGTCCCACTTGTACCATAGACTGTAATACTTCTGTATTACAGTGTATAGGGATTTTAAGCAGCAGAGGCAAGATGTAATAGGTAACATAACATGGCAGGCCTGGGGGCCTTCATGTCAAGTGCTTGGTGCCCCGTGATTGCACGGTGCTAACTGGTGTCCCCCCCCTATCAATCTGATCAGGCGCTGAAGTGATAAACTGCCAGGATCGGAGTTATCTCCCAGCAGTGAGAGCCAGGTACCAGCTGTTTTATACATCAGTTTTCTGGCATACAAAAGTTCAAAAATTTAGTGCAACAAATTTTGTACAAAAACTAGCACTTTTTTTCTATCTTTTGCCTCTCCTTAAAGGGGTTATCCAATATCATAAACTGCTCCCCCCATATGCCAGGCCCCTCACAGGGAATATACTGGTCCCCGCACTGCCGCAGCTGGTTCTCTCTCTGTGCGCGGATGAAAATATCCGGTGTAGGGTACAGCAGCCAATGTCAGAGAGGACGGGGACGAGCTTCCCCTAGAGTCACATGCGATACTAGGGAGGCTTGTCCTCATCCCCGCTTGCCATTGGCTGCTCCCTCATGTCACAAAAGGGAGCAAGTGAGCCCTGAGAGTCCACCCACACCACTGTCCATGCCTGATTGCACGACCCGCCCTAAGTAGCGGTCCACAACTGGACGGCGGTCCTTAGCTTAACTAAGTGCTGAGCCTTAAAGGGAAGGGAACAACAGGAGACAAATAACAAACAAATGACAGAATGACACAGAGCAAACATTACCAGGCCGAGGTCCAATGCCAAGAAAGTGATCGTAACCAAATCAAAGACAAAAAACGGAACCAGAGGAAGTCAAAAGCCGAGAGGTAGCGACAATCAAAAGGGTCAAGTAAGGTCAAGGTTCACAAGACGAGGGGGCAGTTTATGATATTGGATAACTCCTTTAAATTCCAAAGAAGAATCCATGGAAGAAATCTGAAGCTGCCCTTTGGATTTCTGCTGTAGATTTGCAGATGGATTAGCCCCATTTAATGAGGTGATCCACACTTGGCTACCCTTTGCAGTTTCCATGCCAAATATATGCAGGTTTCCCAGGTTTCCCATCCCAGGTCGGTCTTCTGTCGAATTTCAAATCCATACGATGTTCATTCCCATAGAAAAACAATGGGAGGTGGAATAGGAGCAGATTTCGGCCCAGAGTCACCGGCGCGGCCAGATCAGTGCAGGGCTCTAGGGGAAGGCTTACATAATCACACAGGGAACAGTCATATTACAGAGGAACTTGGGTCTGAGCTTAACCCCTTCCTTCCTGTTTGTTAGAAGACAACATTTGGCTTCCACACTCCTGTCCTAACTTTCCCCAACAGGGTTTTTAATTGAATGATATAGAGCTAACTGGTGGACCATGGTCTGAATCTGGAGCTGTCTGGACCCCTGCATGTCCTGATGTCACCTGTCCCTGTATCCCCAGGCCACAGATACAGCTGAATACAATGGTGAAGCAGTCGTCAGCTCCCTGCTCCACCATTCTACTACCGATGCAGGCGAGATTCAGTGATGTCATCGCACCTGCTGCGCTGAGTCATAGCACAGACTGGAGCAGACCTGCTCGCCTCTGGTCGTCGGAGGAATGTGAGATATGCGAGCATTCATACTGGAGGCAAACAGGGGCCAACTAAGGGGACATTGAACTATATGTGGGGCACTTTAATGGCATCAATTTGCATGGGGAACACTTAAAAGTGTTGTCCGAGTTATATTTATTGATGATGTATCCTCAGGATAGGTCATCAATATCAGATCGCTCCTATACAAGTGTATGGGATTGAGCCATCCCATTGAAATGAATGGAACGGCTTGGGTGTATTTACACCTGCTCACCACTGCGGATGTTACGACGGGCACGGCGCGCAACTCCTCTTCAAACAGCTGATCAGTGGGGGTGTTGGACCCCTGTCGATCTGATATTGATGACCTATCCTGAGGATAGGTCATCAATAAATATAACTGGGACAACCCCTTTAAGGGAAACTCATACTGTATGAGGCCACTTAAAGGCGCTATCTCATCTTGGACATTGGACGCACATAGCCAGGATATTCTCCCAATGTCTGATGGGTGTGGGTCCCACCATTGTCATATCCTTAGAATGTAGCCCACAACGTGAAATAGATGCACTTCCCGTTCATTTCAATGACACTTCCATAAAAAGTTTTTTCAGCACTCACATACAAATGAATGGAGGGTGGCCGTGTATGCTTGGTATGACCTTGTCACTTTGCAGGCTTCATTCAAAGCATAGGTGGGAGTCTCAGAGGTGGGACCCTCATCTATCAGACACTGGGGGCATATCCTTGTGAGACAACGTCCAATGTGCAAGATGAGACAACCCCTTTTAAAGGGTTATTCTCATTTTAGACAATGGGGGCATATCGCTAGGATATGCCCCCATTGTCTTATAGGTGCGGGTCCCACCGGCTACTTCTGTCGGCTCCATAGAAATGAATGGGAGCGGTGGCCGCGCTTGCGCGCTGCGCTCCCATTCATTTCTATGGGCGCAGCGGGGAGCTGGGCCTGGTGGTGGCCGGACCCCCGGAAACCCGGGGTCCTCCAGGCGCAGTGCTCTCCGCTCCGTTCTGGATATAGGTGTGGGTCCCAGCGGTGGGACCCACACCTATCAGACAATGGGGGAATATCCTAGCACTATGCCCCCATTGTCTACGATGAGAATACCCCTTTAAGGGAACATCATGCTATTACTGTCTAGGGGGCACTAAAGAGCATGACTATTGAGATGGCACTAAGGGGAGTGGACGGGGTGAGAGGATTTGCCACACCTCGCTAAGCGTCACCGGTGTTGTCCCTCCTTGCATTTTTTTTTGGCTCGGAGCATCACCTGACAGCAGACTTGGATATAAGGAAATTTTTAAGCACCCTTGATATAGAATAACAATGGTTGTCATTATATAATGCTGCATATACAGTCACCTGGTAGATAACTGACTAAATAACTGGTGTGAACTCAGCCTAATACTATATATTACAAAGTCTCTCATAGTCACATATATTTTAGTGTAGAGACTGGCGAGACAATGAGGAGCCTTGACACGGGTTGTGAGTTTGCATATTTTGTCAGCATGTCACAGTATAGAGGTCCATGTAGTAGTCTATCCAGACTTCCAGGTTTGTCCTCTTGTTCTTCTGTATAACTTTGGACTCTCTCTTGGTTTGACAGGTGTCTTTGTGATATTTGCTGCAGTCATGATGCTTCTGATAGCTGTAAAATCAGTGCAAGGTAAATACAAATCATTTTACACTGATCCAATGCTTTCAGGAGAGCACAGAAATTACAGGACCTGGTGAGGGCCCCTCCTGGTACGTGTTTTATTGTATATCCTATTCAGGAATGAAATGATTCTCTGTGATGTTATAGACTTCATATGAATATCGCTTCTGTGGCAGTGACAACATGACTTTTTTAAGCAGGGCTGGGACAAGGTAATTTGGTGCCCTAAGCAAAGCAGGCAAATTGCGCCCCCAATTCCCCCCCCCCCCCCGTCTCACCCTGAATCAACACCTCACCCATCGCCTCCCTCCCCACCCATCCACTGTCACGACACAGCGAGGCTGCTGGAAGAAGAGCAAGGAGAGGTGAGTAATAACAGATGTACGCTCATGGCTCCTAGCTCCTGTCTTCTAATGAGCGCTTCCACAGTGCGCTCCACCCCCCTGCAGGTAGCGAGGTGGCGCCTTCCTTCTCCTACCCGTTGTCCCAGCCCTGGTTTCGGGTATCCAGACCTCATAGTCTCAAATTATGTGCCCCTAGGACAGTAGTGGCGAACATATGGCACATATGTCAGAGGCAGCACTCAGAGCCCTTTCTGTGGGCACCCGCACCCTGGAAAAAGTGTACCCATATGCCTTAGACTTTTTCTGTCATAGTCCTAGTGCAGGGCGCACTATGAGCACAGGCAGCGCACTGAATGTAGGCCGGATATTATAGCTAAATGATGAAGTATGTGGAAGATATACTATATGGGACTGTAACATTGAGGGTAAATTGCTGTGTTGGCACTTTGGGATAAATAAGTGGGTTATGGGTTGCAGTTTGGGCACTCGGCCTCTAAAAGGTTCTCCATCACTGGCCTAGGATTATGTGATGTGGAAGGAAGTGTTGTCATAGAAACACAACAAAGACAGCACTGATACCCTGTAATAAATGCTCAGAAATCCTAATGCATTCAGCTCATTTGCTGTCTGTCCATATTTGCCTCTAGGTTCCCCGTTGCATAATGAATGGCAGCAACTTTGGTTCTGTGTGGCCAATAATAATACCCTGGTCAATCAAAGCCTGACCATAAAAAACATGGAAAAGCAGAACGAAAGTTATTCTTTCACGCTCATGGAGGTTCCCTTTTGCCAAAACTATTCAGATTTTGGACCTTTTGTCTTTGCGGAGAACAAAACATGTGTAAGAATGTTGATCCAGGACCAGAATATGAACTGGATCATGGAGCATGGACTTGAAATTCGTGGAGATCCTCTGGATGTAACACATAGAGGTAAGAAGTGTTTAGTAGGACTGGTCAAAATCTGGCCAAAACTTCACTCTGTGCTTTCTATTCCCTTGTAAGCCTTCATTCAATGTCAGTCAAAACTGAATATTGCATAGAAGCAGCACAGAGTATTTCAGCATGTGATGTGAAGAAGTGAATGTAGAGGACTGGGAGGTTACAGACTGAGAGTTGGCAGAGGATGGGAGTAGTCGTGGACAGGAAGTAACAGTGTTCATGGTGGCCAGGCCTCTCTCAGCTCAACCTCCTGGTGTGGTGGGTGTCACGAGCGGACAAGTATAGGCATTTTTAATGGGGCGCTGGCCTTGTGTTCCGCAGCGCTGCGGAATACACGCCGGGTGGCAGCCGTAGTATTGCGGATCCGCATTATTGCAATAATACGGCCGTCTGAATGGGCCCTAAACCATTAAACATGAATCTACTAGTAGTGTCCTCGTGAGACGTTACACATAGTGGAAGCAACATGGTCCTTACAGCACAGAGTATTTCAGTAAGAATTCTTCTTCTGAGAGGTCCATACAGTAGTTTAAAGAGCAGGGTCTCCAAAAGCACAAAGTATGTCAGGATAGACATGTGTGAGGAGACTGTGGACAATTCTCTTATGTGATGATGTTACTACTCCGCCGTATAATGTGACCACTGTTATCACACGATTATGTGTTATTTTTCAGACAAGATGCCTGAGAACACAGTGATGGAAAAAGTCTCTAACTGCACCAAGTCTGCAGATAACTCCTCACAGTCAGCGAGTGATGACGGCAGCAACAACTATACTGTGGGGATTATTATAGGAGTTACTCTAGGAGTTCTCGTTCCTGCTTTTCTAGCAGTTTTTCTTCTGTTCAAATTCTGGGGAAAAATTAAGAGGTAACTTATACAATTTCAATGATTTGACTAAAAGGGATTCCCACTAAAAACACAGAACTCCTTGGTCCAACCACAGGGGGCCCAAGCAGTCATGAAAGTAGAGGACCAACAGTCCTCAATGGGAGTGGAAAAGTGGTCATGCATTAGTTTGTTACCTCCATTGTCATGATAGTTGGGTCTCTAATAATAACACAATTAACACTTACCTCCCCAAGTCACACAACAGGGGAGGGAGCATTTGGAGCAACACAAATCTGGTAGTAATCTGCCAACATCAATTTAACCTCTGCTGTAACCCTGACCATTAAAGGGGTTTTCTGAGAGTACAATATTGATGACCTATCCTCTGTGTAGATCATGGATGGGGGGTCCTCACCATGGCCCATCAGGTCCCACCGATCAACAGTTTGAAAGAGAAGCAGCACCGTACATTGTATAGTGGCTGTGCTTGGTATTGCAGCCCAGGCCCAATCACTTGAATAGGACTGGGCTACACCTAAGCCATGTGACCGAAGAACATGACATCACTGGCATTGGAAGAGAGCGTGTGTTGACCTGCCTCTTCAAAGAGTTGATCGTTGGGGTGCTGGGAATCAGAACCCCACCAATCTGATATTGATAAGCTATCCTGAGGTCATCAGAAAAACCCTTTAAAGAGGTTCTGTCACTAGGTTGTAACCTATGTATTTAAATACATAGGTTACTAGTCCTAGTGACAGCTTTTAAAATCATACCTTTCATGCAGAGTTCTGCGCAGCGGTCGCGTAGAAATCTAAACTTTAAAAGCCATCGGAGCACCGGGGGGCGGCCTCTTTCCTCTGGAGCACCGAGGCACGTCCCCTGTCTCTAATCACGCCCCCTCCTGTACTTGATAGACAGCGCTAGACTGGTAAGTCTAGCGCTGAACTCTCGCACATGCGCCCGAAAATTTTCCTGGCGCATGCGCAGTAGCGCTTGCAGTGTCTACACTGCAAGCGCTGTCTTCTCTTCTGCGCACGCGCCGTCACTTCGATAGTCCGGGGAGTGACGGCCCACTGATCTCATGTGAATTACCTATCATAAGCTTAGATCATCATCATCCTCCCAGCATCAACAAATCATCAGATTTGTACTTTATCATTATTGTTACCATCAGCGGGTAATTAATTGCCGTAACTAGAATCTGTCAGCAGTTTAATGGCCTCTCGACTGCTTTAACCCCTTCACCCCCGGAGCTTTTTTCGGTTCTGCATTTTCGTTTTGCGCTCCCTGCCTTCAAACAGCCATAACTCTTTTATTTTTCTGTTCACATAGCTGTATGAGGGCTTGTTTTTTGCGGGACAAGTTGTACTTTCCAACGCCACCACGGTGTAGTGGGAAGCGGGAAAAAAATTCCAAACCGGGTGAAATTGCAAAGAAAACGCTATTCCGCTACAGTTCTACGGGTTTCTTATTTACAGCGTTCGATGTGCATTAAAACTGATCCATTACTTTCATTCTACTGGTCAGTACGAATCCGGCAATACCTAATATGTATAGTTTTTCCTGCGTTTTCATAGTGATAAAATAATTAGAAAGTTGCCCTTTTTTTTTTTTTTTTTTTCCTTGTCAAATCTTGACCCCTATAACTTTTTGGTATTTATGTGTACAGAGCTGTATGGGGGCTCATTTTTTGCGGGACGATCTGAAGTTTTTATTGATACCATTCTGGGGTGTGTATGACTTTTTGATCACTTTTTATTTAATTTTTTTTAGAAAAAAAAAGCGACAAAAAACGGCAAATCGCCATTTGGACGCTTTTTTCCGCCACACAATTCGCTGTATTGGAATTTTTTATTTTTTATATTTTAAAAGTACGGGCGTTTTCGGTCACGATGATACCCATGATGTCTATATTTATTGTTATTTAGGTATTTATTTTTTACTTATACGGAAAGGGGGTGATTTGAACTTTTACATCTTTTTATTTTTTATATATTTTTTAACTTTTTTTTTAAATTTTTTTTTTACTATTAGAAAGCTCAAATATGGGCTTATATATTGTGGCTTTTTATATATTGTGGCTTTTTTTTTTTTTTCTTTATGAGCAATTCTGGGTTTTATAGACTCAGAAAGACATGAATTGCTCATTTCTTATCCTGGCCTGCCATCTAGTGGCCAGAATAAGAATTGCACTTTGAAAACTGTAATCCTCGCTGGTGAGGATTACAGTTTTCATATGGTGTACAGACACCCCGATTGGCCACACGGGGTGTCTGTACACCACCCGGAAGCGAACGCTTCCGGGTTTAGCCGCAACTAGATGCCGTGATCACGTGTGATCACGGCATCTAGTCAGCCCGGAAGACGCCGCCGATGTAGTAGGTAGCGGCAAGTCTCTGCTGTTAGAAACAGCAGAGACTTGCCGGCCATGACGCCCGCCGCACCCGCGAGCGGGCGCCATGTGCCCGCATCGCCCCAGCGCCGTACATGTACGGCGCTGGGGGTGAAGGGGTTAAAGGGAACCTGTTATCAACTTTATGCTGGCCACACTGAGGGCAGCATAAAATATTGACAGAAATACTGATTTCAGCGGTGTGTCACTCATGAGCTAAAAGTAAGAGGTTGCCAAGAACCAGCGTTATAATCATTGCAGCTCAGGCCTTGAAAAGAGTCAAATCTACCTGAGAAGAGTCATGGTTATTCCTAATCTCCTGCTCTCCCCGACCATCCGCTGATGATTGGCAGTTCTCTCTTAGAGAGAAAGTGAGAAAACTAGGTAGAAGACTGTCAGTCATCAGCAGATGGGCAGGAGAGCAGGAATTCATGAATAAGCAGGACTCTTCTCAGTTAGATTTGACTCTTTCAAGGCCTGAGCTGCAATGATTAAGATGCTGGTTCTCTGCAACCACTTACTATTAGTTCATGAGTGACACACCGCTGAAATCAGCATTTCTGTCACTATTTTATGCTGCCCTCAGTGAGGCCAGCATAAAGTTGATGACAGGTTCCCTTTAAGTGCCAGATTGACACTAGATTAAGTTTATTTTATGTAGCAGGCCCAAAAGGCATGCCTCACTACCAGCGCAGAGGAAGCGGCCTGGTCTGTGCAACTCCTCCACATCCCTTCTGCGCATGTGCCATCTCAGATATCAGGACATGTGCAGAAGACATGTGGAGCTGATGCACGCACCAGGCTGTTTCCATTGGGCTTTCACAGGTATTCTACTTACAGGGTCTGATTAGGTGGATTACACCCAGACATATTCCCTTTAGAGGTGCTGAATGTCTCACAGCACTGGGTCCCGTGGTCTTCAATCAGGGCAAGCATCTGCACAGATGTATATCTTGCATGGGATATTGAGGGATTTCTCCTACGTATTAGTTGTCTTCCTATGAAGATGTCCGTGAACATGTATACATGTCTACCTCACTGGGGGCAATGGAAATGTGTGTTCAGTATCAGATACAGTGCCTTGCGAAAGTATTCGGCCCCCTGGAATTTTTCAACCTTTTGCCACATTTCAGGCTTCAAACAAAAAGATATAACATTTTACATTTTTGGTGAAGAATCAACAACAAGTGGGTCACAATTGTGAAGTGGAAGGAAATTTATTGGATCATTTAAACTTTATTTGTAATAATAAAACTGAAAAGTGGGGCGTGAAAAATTATTCGTCCCCTTGCATTAATACTTTGTTGCGCCACCTTTTGCTGCGATTACAGCTGCGGTCTCTTGGGGGATGTCTCTATCAGTTTTGCACATCTAGAGACTGAAATTCTTGCCCATTCTTCCTTGTAAAACAGCTGGAGCTCTTTGAGGTTGGATGGAGACGTTTGTGAACAGCAGTTTTCAGCTCTTTCCACATATTCTCAATTGGATTCAGGTCTGGACTTTGACTCGGCCATTCTAAGACCTGGAGACCTTTATTTTTGAACCATTCCATTGTAGATTTTGCTTTATGTTTGGGATCATTGTCTTGTTGGAAGATAAATCTCCGTCCTAGTCTCAGGTCTTTTGCAGACTCCAACAGGTTTTCATCCAGAATGGTCCTGTATTTGGCTCCATCCATCTTCCCTTTAACCATCTTCCCTGTCCCTGCTGATGAAAAGCAGGCCCAAACCATGATGCTGCCCCCACCATGTCTGACAGTGGGGATGGTGTGTTCAGGGGGATGAGCTGTGTTGCTTTTACGCCAAACATATCATTTTGCATTGTTTCCAAAAGGTTGGATTTTGGTTTCATCTGAGCAGAGCCCCTTCTTCCACATGTTTGGTGTCTCCCAAGTGGCTGGTGGCAAACTGTAAACCAGACTTTTTATGGATATCTTTGAGAAATGGCTTTCTTCTTGCCACTCTTCCATAAAGGGCAGATTTGTGAAGTGTTGGACTGATTGTTGTCCTATGGACAGACTCTCCCACCTCAGCTGTAGATCTCTGCAGTTCATCCAGAGTGATCATGGGCCTCTTGGCTGCATCTCTGATCAGTCTTCTCCTTGTTTGAGATGAAAGTTTAGAGGGACGGCCGGGTCTTGGTAGATTTGCAGTGGTCTGATACTCCTTCCATTTCAATATGACGCTTGCACAGTGCTCCTTGGGATGTTTAAAGCTTGGGAAATCTTTTGGTATCCAAATCCGGCTTTAAACTTCTCCACAACAGTATCACGGACCTGCCTGGTGTGTTCCTTGGTCTTCATGATGCAGAACCCTGAGACTATCACAGAGCAGGTGCATTTATACGGAGACTTGATTACACACAGGTGGATTCTATTTCTCTTCATCAGTCATTTAGGACAACATTGGATCATTCAGAGATCAGAGATCAACTTCTGGAGTGAGTTTTCTGAACTGAAAGTAAATGGGCCAAATAATTTTGCACGCCCCACTTTTCAGTTTTATTATTACAAAAAAAGTTTAAATGATCCAATAAACTTCGTTCCACTTCACAATTGTGACCCACTTGTTGTTGATTCTTCCCCAAAAATTTTTGTTTGAAGCCTGAAATGTGGCAAAAGGTTGAAAAGTTCCAGGGGGCCGAATAATTTCACAAGGCATTGTAATACATTGAGATCAGGAATAGTCACTGGGGAAGTTTTGGATATCAAGTTTGTAATTTGCACTATTTGACTTCATAACCTTTTTTATTACAGCCAGGTCAATGCAGCCTTCTCCCGTCTTAGAGGATGCGTTATGAGGAGCGGCATCGAAACTAGCACCACCTCCAATACCAATGCCACATCTTCCCCTAACGAAGGATATGTTTCTGTACCACTTGCTCCCATTGAGAGAGGTCAATAATGAAATCATAAGCTATATCTGCTCATCTGTTCATCATAACCAATCAGATGAGAGTCCTTCAGAGTCGACTAAGTAGAAGACTCTGCTCTTCCATACTATCTGTATTCTTCTTATGGATAAGTTATAGCAGTGTTCCTCAACTCCAGTCCTCTGGGCCCATCTACCGGTCATGATTTGAGAATATCCTACAGAATTAATACCTGTGGTAAGTCTTGATGCATTGACACTGATTATATCACCTGCACAATACTGAGGAAAACCTGAAAACCTGAGCAGGTGGGCCCTGTGGATTGGGGTTGAGGAACACTGAGTTAAAGGGCTCTTTCCTCTTTTAGAATTAGCAGTTAATCATATTTTTTGGGGAACAAGCTCCTTGCCTGTGGTGATCTGGTTCAGAAGACCCTATCAAATGCCCTACTAAGGTATGATGATGTAATAACGGAGGTCCACTAGTTGTGTTCCTCTAGTAAGAACTTTGGCAGGTTCACTTCTGGTGAACTGTGTGTTCATTAAAATTGAAGGATGCCCAATGATATCTAATGGACACCATGTGAAGAGGAGCAAAATCTGTTCTCCAGAAATTTCCTGGAATGTTAATCACTGGAATTTGCTTCAAATCTTGAACAGTAGGCAAGGATAGGCCATACAGGATGAAAAAATGGGTTTAAAGGGGCTATCCAGGAATTCTTATTATTCTTATGGATGGGTTATTGAGGCTGAGCTGCAACCAGGCCACATGACCGATGTACGGTGACATCACATGGCCTAGGAAGAAGCCGCGATGCTAAGGGAGCACCAGCCTCTTCTAAAAGCTGATCGGCAGGTGTTCTTAGGAGTCGGACCCTAGCCGATCTGATATTGATGACGTCCGTGTCATCTGTCACGGACGTTCCTGCGACAGGTAGCAAGAGGTCTGTCAGATTGGCAACACATGGTATAATCTGACATGTTTTTCTTTTTTTGTTGTTGCTGGTATTTACCACACCCTTTTCCCTCAGGTGTTACTGGTGTGGTAATTGTCCCTCCCCTATTTATTGCTGCTTCTCCCACAGTATCTTGCAGTTCATAGCTTCAGTGGATATTGTGGTGGATTGGTGTTAGTTCTCAGTTGAGATCCTGGTGCTTCCATTTCTTCATTGAAGATAAGTCTCCTCTTTCCCTTTTGTGTGTTACATTACTTTTCCCAATTGTTTGTTATTAGGCCTTAGGGAGACTCCTGTTCGGCCTTCCTTTTGGAGGAACAGGTAGACTCATTCCTGTCATTAGTTCCAGGGTCCTATAGGGTCAGTTTGGTTTAGGTTCCTGTGTATGAACTCGCCTACATTTAAGGCCTGTTCATACTGGTAGTCAGTCAGGTTTTGAGTCAGGGTTTCCTTTAGGAGGTTTCCATCTTCCTTCCTTAGTTTCCAGGCCTAATCTCTTTTCCCTCCTACGCTCGGTGTGGTTTTCCCCCCACACCTGAGCGTGACATCATCAGTACAAATTCCTGGATAACCCCTTTAAGTAATATATGTATTTGGACTGTGATATGGCTATTAACCAATGTTAAGTGCAGGGCATTGGTCAGGGATGGTAACCAATTATAACCTTTGGTTATATTCAGCATTATTAATATTATCATTATTATTATTTAAGGTTATATGCATTATTATTATATTAATTCAGTGGTGCTCAACCAGTGGCTCTCTGTAGTGGCTGTTGTAGAACTACAACTCCCTCCATGCCCTGCTGTAGGCTGATAGCTGTAAGCTGTCTGGGCATGCTGGGAGTTGTAGTTCTGCAACAGCTGGAGGGCCGCAGGTTGGGCATCCCTGTATTAGATTATATTCATTATTATCTTTTTTTATTATTTCAGGTTATATGCTCATGAGAAACCTACTATAGCGAGCTTTAATGTAGCAGATGATATAGCATTACTATTACTTTTTTATTAGTGACTGAAAGCCTTTTAAGTCCCCTTTTGGTTATTAGACCGGCCATATAAACTAGGAGGAAAGTAGCCTGTTTAGAAACCTAGACAACCACTTCGAAGCTGTACATACACATCAGATCACGGTTGGCTTACATCTGGCTGCCTCTCGGCATGTTTGACGTGCCGTGGCCGGAGCTCTGGCCCGCCCCCATTATAGTGAATGGGGCCGGAGCGGCGTTCCGGCCGCCGGAACAGCCTCCTGGAGAAACATGCCGCTAGTGTGAAAGTAGCCTTAGATGAGAGTGTATGCTTATCAGATAGAGAGCGGTGGATAAGCAGCTGTCAATTGTTTATCTCCTTGACCTAATAATGAATTAGGCTTGTGTACACATTAGACTGCTCTACTGTATATGAAAACCAGTGAGTTGTGCTTGCCTTAAAGAGGCTCTGTCACTACCTCCTAACCTATGTATTAAAATACATAGGTGGGTAGTGACCTCACAATGAATTCAAATCATACCTGTAATTCCCTTGTAGATGCAGCGGTTGATGTGTAATTTGAAGTTTAAAAAGTATGCAAATGAGCCTTCGGAGCACCGGAGGGCGGGCTTTTCCCTTCTGAGCACTGTGTCATCACCGCCCTCCTAGGTCCTAGGCACGCCCTCCAGTGTTTAGAAACTCTCCTATCCTTTATGATTGACAGCGCTAGAACGATGTCCCAGGCATGCGCAGTAGCTCTTGCAGTGCCGAACACTGCAAGCGCTTGGATTCAACTGCGCACGCGCCGTCACTTCGTTCGAACGGTCTAGCGCTGTCAATCATAAAGGATAGGAGAGTTTCTAAACACTGGAGGGCGTGCCTAGGACCCGGGAGGGCGGTGAAGATACAGTGCTCATTTGCATACTTTTTAACTTCAAATTTTAATACATAGGTTAGGAGGTAGTGACAGAGCCTCTTTAAAGAAGTGATTTCAAATTTTCCAGTTCTTGTTAAAAAAGAAAAAAAAAAGAAAAAGAAACTCCTAAGCATACCTATGCGTCTCCATGGCAACAGACTACAAGCAAACTCTGCAGTCTGACCCCATGCTCCCATTTTTCCCTTATTTCTTATCGACACACAGCAGGAGGTGAAGCATCAGACTACACATCACTTGTTTGTAGTCTGTAACCATGGAGACACAAAAGTGTGCATATAATTTTGTGAGAACAAAATTGGAGGAGATTTTAATTAGTATTATTTTTAAAGTTGTTTCATTTTTGTCCTTTAGATACACTAAAACAGGGATCAGCAACCTTCGGCACTCCAGCTGCTGTGAAACTACAACTCCCAGCATGCATACTTACTCAGCTTTTCTTGTAACTTCCCTAGAAGTGAAAGGAGGATTCTGGGAGTTGTAGTTTCAAAACAGCTGGAGTGCCGGAGGTTGCTGATCCCTGGACTAGAATAATAAGAAAAGGTGAAGATGGCCTTCACCTCAACTTGGCAATATATTGGCCCAATCAGACATTGGTCCTACAGCTAATTAGTATCAGACCTCTTTCTCATGTGTTCTTAGGACCCACCTTCTGGTGGACACCCCCGATATTGAGCTGTTCTGATGATGGAAATGCTCTAGTCCTGTTGAAAAAAATGTTCCCTTCCTCAGTAGAGGCTCATGTACACGGCAAATGACAGATTAGTATTCGGATGCATGATGCCGTATCCGTAGGCAGCTCTGGGCCCATGCTGTACCACCCAGACGTAGCAATTTTAACTTGACTTTCAATGGTTCTGGTTGAGCTAAGGGTACATTCACCTCTTCCCTACCTGATCCGGTACCAGATTTCACCATATCCGGCACAGCCCAATACTGCCATTCACGAGGGGAAATCTGACATGAGTGCCGGGTTTTGGCGGGACAAGAACTGATGCATGTAGCAACTGAATTGCATCATCTGGCTGTGCCAGACATGGTGAAATCTGGTAGTCCCTTCCTCTGCTGGAACAGAGCATCAATGTGAATGTAGCAGTAAAGTTTTCTGCAACAGCAACGTGGTGAATGTCAAGTTAAAGATGGCTCCCTCGGTATGTGGATGCACACATATGGAGGTATTACTCTGTGTGGAGAGAACATGGTGGATCATGGAAGAGCTATACTGTGGTACAGGGATAGCCTACAGCTGTAATATGTGTGCCGCCATAGAGGGCTTTGCCGTGTGCATGAGGCCTTGGGAAGGATCAGACCACAGCTGTGCTGTAGGTGGTGCATCTAGCACAACTGTGGTCTGTGTACCAGAAGATGTCTAACCATGTGTATGGTAGACATCTCTCTGA
Organism: Rhinella marina; assembly: GCA_900303285.1. Taxonomy (NCBI): domain Eukaryota; kingdom Metazoa; phylum Chordata; class Amphibia; order Anura; family Bufonidae; genus Rhinella; species Rhinella marina. The sequence goes on from ONZH01025958.1 coordinate 24,812, forward strand.
CTATTGCCATCTTAAAGGGGTTTTTCCACTAACACTTACCCCCTGTCCACAGGAGAGGTGATCAATGAGTGATCGCTGGAGGTGAGATGGCTGGGACCCCCACCGATCACAAGAATGTGTGAGTGTAGCGGTCCTGCGCATGGGTTGCTGCTGATCCATTAACGGTCTATAGAAGTGACAACTAAGACAACTAAGCCCTGTACACACGCGCACTCCATCCAAAGCGGATTCAGAGACCCCTATTGTTGTGATCAGTGGAGGTCCCAGTGGTTAAACCCACCAACAATCACATCATGGATCTCTGACCTGTGGAAAGGTGATAAATGTTCTTAATAGCGAAAACCCCATTTAAAGGGGTTATCCTGGAAAAGATAATGATGACCTATCCTCGGGATAGGTAATCATTACCACATGGGCGGGGGTCCAAGTCCCAGCACCCCTGCCAATCAGCTGTTTTAGGGAGCTGTTGCGCTTACAGGAGCTCTGGGGAGCACTGCGAGCTATGGGCAGCTTTCCAAGCACAGCGCCGTACATAGTTTAGTGGGCTGTTCTTGGTATTGCAGCTCAGCCCCGTTGATTTGAATGGGGCCGGGCGGCAGTAAGGTCATGTGACCGATGTACAGTGACATGACATGGCCTAGTAAGAAGGCTACTTTCGCATATGCGCTTTCTCTTTCCGCTATTGAGATCCGTCATAGCGGGGAAAGCGCTTCCGTTTTGTCCCCATTCATTGTCAATGGGATCAAAACTGAACTGAACGAAACAGAATGCACCAGAATGCATTCCATTACGTTTGGTTGCATCCCCATCACGGACAGAATAACCCTGAAAGCGGCGTTCTTCTGTCCGCGTTGTGGAGAGGAGCAAGATGGATCCGTCATGGCACACAATGTAAGTCAATGGTGGCGGATCCGTTTTCTTGGACACAATAGAAAACGGATCCGTCCCCCATTGACTTACATTGGTTTTAGAGACGGATCCGTCTTGGCTATGTTAAAGATAATACAACCGGATGCAGACGGTTGTATTATCATGAAAGAACGTTTTTGTTGATCCATGACGGATCCAGCAAAAACGCTGGTGTGAAAGTAGCAGTTGATTGGCAGGGGTCCTGGGTGTCCTCAGGACAGGTCATCAATTTCTTTCCCCGGACAACCCCTTTAAGATTAAGTCCAAACGTGACTGAAAATACAGTGGAAAAATGTGTGCTACAAGCAGGCTTCACCCTCTCCAAATTTTTGAACACTAAAATGTAAAAAAGACCCCACAGCATTAGTCAATCAGATTTTTAGATCTCAGTCTTCAGAGACCATTTTTTAACTCCTTTCCGACATCTGCTGGCGGAAATCGTAAGGAAGCACATGGAGTGGGATTGGGAGCTCAGCGTGATCCATACCTGGTGGATCCCTGCTGTGTTCTACAGGTCACAGCCATCTGCAACAGGCAGGAGCAATGTTAGGCTAGGGCTACACGGCGACAGTTGTTGCGCGATACCCGTCGCAGCCGGTATCCCTGAGTAGCGGGGATCCCATAGAAATGGATGGGATCGCCACGGCAGTCACAAGAAATCCAACCATCGCCGTGTAGCCCTAGCCTTAAGGCTGGATTCACATCATCGTTCCATTTTTCGTTCTTATGATCCGTCAGAAGAACAGGAAAAAAAATGGATCCTGTAAAAAAACTGATCCTGATAATCCGTCATGCAGATTCTGCATCAGTTTTAGCCATTTCGCTCTGCGATCCTGCATGAAGTACTGTTCCATCTAAAAAACGGATCTCAGACAGAAATGGCTAAAACGGATGCAACATTTCCATAACGGATGCTCAGGATCTGTTTATTTTTTTACTACTGGATCCGCCAACGGATTAGAAGAAACGGAAAATGAAACGATGACGTGAATCCAGCCTTAGGGCTCATGCACACGAATGTATTTTCTTTCCGTGTCTATTTCAGTTTCATTGCGGACCGTATGCAGAACCATTGATTTCAATGGGTCCGCAAAAAAACGGAAGTTACTCTGTGTGCATTCTGTTTCCGTATGTCCACTCCGCAAAGAAATAGAACATGTCCTATTATTGTCCGTATTACGGAAAGGATAGAACTGTTATGTTAGGAGCCGGATGTTCTGTTCTTCCAAATTACGGATTGCACACAGACGTCATCCGTATTTTTTGCGGACCGCAAACTACATACGGCCGTGTGCGTGATCCCTAACTCTGATCTTGCTCTATTAGGGTGTGTTCACACGGTGGACATTTGCTTTCTTGAACGGTTTCCATCTCCGAGCATCCATGGCTGTATGAGCGGCAGTGCGGATTCCCATTGATGAACAGTGGGAGTCGGAATAGCGCAGTTTCGCAGCATGGAAAATCCACCATGTGAACATGCCCTTACCCCTCCGATCCCGCAGCATCTGAGGAGTTAGAGGGAGAGAATCCCTCTGTCCCCCGATCAACATTAACCCCTTTACCAACAGCATGGTAATGAACCCTGATTGGTTGCTAAGGTGCAACTGCTCCGTTTTCCTTTGTACCATCCTTGATAAGTTTCCCCCAAAGCTTCTAGTAGCCCCGTAGGGGGCCCAATTACATTTATATTTATGAAATATAGATATATTCCAGGAGTTAGGGAATTATTTACAAGAGAAATGACTCATTGATTCGCACTGGGTTCAAATCTGACCAGGAGCAACATCTGCATGGAGCTTGTTCCTCTAGGTTCTCCTAGGTTTTCTCCCACAGTTCACAAATATTTTCATCTGCAAATGTCCCCGATGTGTATAGAGGTACGGAGATTAAAGTGTGAGCCCCGCGGAGGGGACAGGGACCAATGGAAGGGATTATAATCTCCACGCACAGGATATCTGTCTGGGAAATGATGAACAGATGTAAGCACAAGGCGATCAGATGGGATCAGATTAATTTTGCTATTAGAAACGTGTGTTTTCTCCAATCAATGTAATCCTATCATTAATCAAATATATAATGTAATCATTAATTCCTGATCTGATTATTTGCTGAACCGATATGTACTTAATAAATGATGTAGAAGATGGACGCGTGTTTTGCTTGATGACTACACAACATTACAGCCGGTCTCCAAAGATGGAGGCCATACGAGCCTCTTCTGGAAGGGATTTTCAGGATTGTGCTCTCCGGCCGCATCTTATTTCCTTCATGTTTTGTACTATGAACCCCGGGCAGATTTATCAAACCTGTCTAAACAAAAAAACTGTCTTTGTATCAACCAATCACAGCTCAGCTTTCATGTCTTAAAGGGGTTTGCCCATCTCAAACATTGAAGACACTTTGTTGGGATCAGGGATGGATTGGGAACTTAAAGTGTCCCTGTAAAAAAACCTAAAAGTGCTCCCATGTTGTAAGTGGGTCCAAATTGACAGAAGACATGCCAACTAAAGTAGGCAGGGACAACAGAAGTAGGCAGGACCAGCAATACCACAGTGCAGTGTAAAATACTGCCGTCCTTGCCACCACTGGTTTCAACTGTACCACTGAGGATGAGGACGGTAATACAGTTGAGTTCAGAAGGGCACTTGTGGCTGTAGAGCATCAGATCATTATGTACCTGGCCTGAGACCACCAGGAGGGCTTGGGTGGTCCCCTGGTCATCGGCCCACCGGGAAATTTCCCTGTAGGGTCTATGGCCAATCCACCCCTGGCTAGGATATGCCACTAGTCAGACGGGTGCAGGTCCCAGTAGTGGAATTAGCACCTATGTTAAAGGGTAATTAATTAGTAATATTTTGTGGAATATTAATAATCAATATTCATAAATAGGCGTAACCGGCTCTCGCTAGCTCCGCCTATTTATTTCCTTTATTCAATCCGTTCCCTGCACGCTGTGTACTGAACTGTACTATGGCGGCTACACAAAAGACAATGTATACAGTATTTTGAATAATAAAAGATTTATTACAGAATACTAAAAGTCTACAGTCTAATTATTAGACTATATCTATATATATTTATATTGGAGTATATAAATATATATACATATAGCCGCACAACAATACAATAACACAACCTCAGTATAAAAAACTCAACTACACTGCACAATCCCACTTAATTCCACCCACAATACTAACTAAACACATACACACTCAGACAGAAATACATATAATTACAGCAGTACCCTCCCAAGCCTACTACTAGCTGTCCCTAAAAGTGGTTACTTATAATACAGGGGTTATAGGGGAATGCAAGGGGTTATCTGCAGTGATAAAGCACTGCAGGGGTCAGGAGTTTGGGGATAATTCGGGGTAACAGGGAGTTCCAGGGGTACTTAGCCAGTCTGTGTTTCTGGAGGGGCTGCTGGGCTCCATGTATGTCTTCCTTCCTCTGTGGTGAAAGCTCCTCTGTCTTGTGGTGGTCAAAAGCTCCTCTGGTGAAAAGCTTCTCCCAGTCCCCCAAATGCTGGACTATATATCTATCATAGGTAGGGGGGAAGGTGTGGACAGTCCATGCTATAAAAACAGGTTTAGCATGTCACCAACTACCTGTTTGGGGTCTGCACAAAATGACACCAGATATCAATCAGGTGTAATAAACCTTTACAATGCAAGGCCTTGGCCTGGAGGAGACCAACACCCGTGTTCATAGCAACCCTTGCTGTGAACAGCTGATATCACAGATCTGTGACAAA